>JAYKAV010000722.1:1698352-1729131 GCA_035582835.1 Phoebastria nigripes | reverse complement strand
TGGGTGGCCTATAACAGACTCCCAGCAGGATATCTGCCTTGTTGGCCTTCCCCCTCATCCTTGCCCATAAGCACTCGACCTTATCATCACCACAATCGTTAAGCTCTAGACAGTCGAAACACTCCCTAACATACAGAGCCACCCCACCGCCTCTCCTTCCTTGCCTGTCCCTTTTGAAGAGCTTATAGCCATCCATTGCAGCACTCCGATCGTGAGAGTCACCCCACCATGTTTCTGTGATGGCGACTAAGTCATAGCTATCCCGCTGCACAATGGCTTCCAGCTCCTCCTGTTTGCCACCCATGCTGCGTGCATTGCTGTAGATGCACTTGATCTGGGCTATCGATTTCGCCCCCAACATTGGCATGCCACCGCTAGGCTCATCTGTAGTGAGCCTGGTTTTATCCCCTTCCCCCTTCGAACCTAGTTTAAAGCCCTCTCGATGAGCCCCACCAACTCATGAGTGCGAATCCTTTTCCCCCTGTGAGACAGCTGACCTCCCCAGTTAGCCAGGACTGCTGATAAATTACTGAAAGTGGCTTGGTGAGTACTTCTGCCAGCTCCCTCAGTACCCTTGGGTGGATCCCATCTGGCCCCATAGACCTGTGTGTGTCCAAGTGGTGTAGCAGGTCGCTAACCATTTCTGCTTGGATTATGGGTTCTTCATTCTGCTCTCCATCTCTGTCTTCCAGCTCAGCAGGCTGGGTACCCTGAGATGACTCATCTCGCGCAAGTGCTCTTGACACTAGCCAGTGGGCACAGGGGATGCACAGCTTTCTTCTGTGCCTGATCAGATGAAGGATTCTGAAGGTATGTTAAGCTCCAACAGTTGTGCACAGCAGCCTCTCGGGGACTGTGTGTGCTTCCCCATACCTGAGATGCTCCAGGCATGAGAAATTTCTGAGGCACTGTCAGCACCCCTACTGGTGTTGCCCTCCTTTCCCACCTAGTACAGAGGTGCTCAGAAGAGATGCTTGGATTGAATCTGCTCCTTCTTTCATGCCTGTGTTTTGTTGACTCCACATCTCTTCTCAGAGCATCAAACTTCTGCCAACAGCTGCAGTCCATAATTGCTAGTAAATGTTTAGTAGTAGCTACAGGTCACTTGACGCAGGTCGCTTGACAATTTCTCGTCTTTCTCCAGCTAAACTCTCCTTTTGTGCATCTTCTTAGGGTCACCCTTCTAATAACATGACATAGAAGAAAAATCCTCCTTTCTTCCCCAGCTGCCACGCTGCACTTCTGTGAGCAGTGCAGAGAGGAAAGCCACTGTGAGAATATTCTTCCTCACTTATAAGTTTTTCAAAGAAAATGCAGAAGTCCGTTATCCCTGATTTTGCCTTTTCCACAACYTTGAATTTTGTTAGAACTTTCTGCTGCTGGGAAGCAATACATTTTAATCTAATCCCATAGTCATTCAGAAATGAACATTTTCATTCACTCCAAAAGAAGACTTACTCATGTAAAATGAACTGACCTCAAAAATTTGAAGAGGAGACTGGAAAATGAAACAAGCGTTACGTAACTCAGAAGCTGTTTGTTTATTGTATAGTGTCGGACTTCATGGAGGGCTCTACCTTGAACTGGGAGTCATGTCAGGATTTGCCCTGCCATGTAGTTAAAGTGAGATAGTGGTATGCCATCTTGGCAATAATTTCAATTCAAACTCCAATGCAAAATATGTATTTTAAGTGTACCTTTCTTTCACATGATTGTCACATGCCAGACTCTCTACTGAAGCTACTAGTAAGAAGTCTTGAAAGACTAACATGAAGTATGAAAATTATTAGTTGGCCATGCAGACTTTTGCCTCTGGGTTTCATAGGGCTGAACTCTGACAGGATTGGGATGACTAATATGATTGCTGTTCATTGATTCCCCCCCCCCCCTCCAAAGTATGAGCCAAATCTACCACTGGAACCATTATTTTCTGACTTTTAAGTCTGAAGACTGTGGATAGAGGCGTGCTCTTTCATCGCCATAGAGAGCGCTCTTCAGGTCAGACTGTCATTACAATCATTATGAAACAAAGTTGATTTGTTTTACATTTAAAATACATTTAACATAAAAAGTGATTTATTTTAAATGGCAAAAGGGAACCTTTTATTATAAAACACCTTTTTTGTTTGTATTTAAGAAATTTTGCCTGTAATATCATGTGCAAAGTTTGGTACACAGCAAAAATAACATAAAATATGCTTTCACATAACATGAGCTTTAGGAAATTTTAGGAAAGTTTAGCTTTAAAAACTGGCTTCAGCCTGTTCTTTTCCTTTCTCACCATCAGTCAGTGAAGTAAAATGCTAGCTCGAAAGCTGTCTTCAATTCATTGAAATGATTGCTTGAGTAGGCACAGTTGTTCTCATTAAAAGCAGATACTCAAGCAGAATCAGAGTACTTAGAAAACAGACTTTTCTCGTCTGCCTGCTACTTTACAGTAAATTCATTGCTCACCACTTCAGCAAGTAAGAACTTCGTTGCACCATCTGCATGTTTAAATGATGATGATTCTTTCTGTGCATTGGTTCTATCATTCTCTTCCTCCTACTTAGCAGATTTCCTGTAGGGGAATGGTGGTTGTTTCTGCTACACAACGGCGTGCAACTTATTTGGGAAGCCCAAATAATGATGATTCTGAAAACTGTTTGGAGACCTGGCATGTACCCTTGGCGTTTAGAAGTGTAAAGGTAGTTACAAGTGAAGATGCACAACAAGGCTACCAGTGATAATTTTAGGGAAGACAAAACGCATATAAACTGCTGTGAAGTTCCCATTGGTTTGCCTTTGGCAAAGGGAAGGCACAGAGGTACCACCCTCCTGGAGCCTCTGAACAGCTGCATGGATACTTACCATGCACAGAATGGTAACTGCCTGTTAATTTGCCACCACAATAGCTACCTTCTCAAGCTAAATTAAAGCTGTCATTGATGTGCCCGTACATACCATAGTCACACCTTAGAGATACAAAGTTGCATCTATGAGGCCACACAAGAATCCGCCCCCCCCCCCCCCTATGAAATATGATTTGAATGTCTGTTGGTTTTGTTTGTGATAACAGTGGTGGTTTTGAAGTAAACAAATATATGATGTCATTTGTATGGCACTAACTGACATTAGATCTTCAGCTTATCTTTAGTTCTGACCATTCCTTGAAGGTTTTGAATGTAAAGAAAGTCAAAGGAAAAGATGGTTAGTGAAGACCCTAAAAGAAAGTTTTTGTTTGTTTGTTTGTTTGTTTTTAATATGCCAGTCTGGCTTTAAGCTCTGAGAGTTGGATCAAAGTTAGGAGATCCAAAATTTTATCTAGCTAATTATCTAGTGCCTTGAGAAGGTGCTTAGCTTCTAAAGCTATGTAGACCCCTGCTGTTATCACTAGAAAGAAGCAAATAGTAATTCATCCTGCCTGTGTTGCACACCTGTTTTACAAATATATAGGTCACTTTCTGAAAGTGCCTCCGTTAACTGTAGAGGATGCTTTGACAGCAGGATTAAACCAAATACTTTTGCACAGCTAGCATTAAGAGATTCATGTCTAAAGAAACTGTGTAGCACCTTTGCAAGAGCTGTGCTGTAAACTGTTTCCTGCTGGATGAGTTCTGTCTGCCTGGTGATAGTGGGTATGTGAATGCAGTTTTATGCATCCAAGAATATCAGTAAAGCAAGTCAGGCCAACTCACCTGGCTTGTCATTGCAACTTCAGTAATATTATACGTAATAGGATAAAAGACCTAAATTAGCTATTAGAGTTGAAAATTAAGCATTGGCATCAAGTTATTGAATAACAAAGCATTCGTAATGTTCTGGATGTAGACTGTGTGGACTATCTTGCCACCAGACAGATGGAATTCTGTTTATAGAATGGCATTGTATCATTTAAATCTGACTGGAAGAGTCTTTTGCTGGATCTGTTTTTAATGAGCTGGTTTGTTCTCTAATTATTTTTAAGTATATACAAGTTTTGTTGGTTAGGGTTTTTTTTTTTTTTTTTAAATAGATCAAAAAATTGTCTGCAGTAAGGGAAGAAGTGGGAGAACTGCTTCAATAAAGCAGTTAAGTGTGGGTGAAGCTGAACATCTAAGCATTACAGGTGATTACACTTCTGACAGAGCTTCTTAGGAACACCTTCTGAAACCCAAATTAGAAAAATATAAAAATACTGATRCATTAGATAGATTGATTTTACAATGGAAAGTTTTTACCCACTATTTTCTTAAGGCAGATCTGCAGTTAAACATTTCTATATCGGAACAGCACCCTGAAACATAATTGAAATTTGGAAATTGGCTAGCTTCAGGTTTGCAAAACTGTCTTTTTTTACAGACTCAAATTTAAGAACGTATGTGGAATATGTCACAGCTTTGTTTATTCCAAATAGCTTGATGTGATAAGGATCACATAGTTTCTCAGTCTTCGTGCTCATTTCTACAGACAAAAATGTATTATCTTGAAAGTATCTTTCTGCATGTCACTAACAGCAATTTCATTCCATCATTTCAAATGTCTTGGGGAAGGAACTTTCAGAAAACAGTGGACCATCAGGAATGTAGGCACATATGGATTGTGCGCACACACACATAAACTCCTACCTTTTTTTGTTGTTTTTCCATTAACTTTCAAAAAGATGAGTGAATTTTCAGAGTCTTGTCAGAAAACATTTTTAATCCCTTTTGCAAAATGTATTCATTTTAGTTGTGATTGGGTATTAGAATCTACAGGTTATTTTGTTATCTTACGTATAGATCCTTACAGAGATGACTCCTTATAATTGCTCTGTACAATCTCTAAAGATGTGAAAGTACACAACAACTAGTGGCAAGGAGTAGGACAAGTCATTGGCTTAACTTGCAGTAAGGATGATTTAGATGAGCTATAAGAAAAGTGCAGATAGGTTTAATGAGGTGGTCCAGGAATACAGTTGGCACATCTCTGAGTGGTCTATACCAACGCGCCTCTCGATTGCTCATCATCTCCTCTTCTTCTTCTCCACTGCCCCCACACCCCTCAGCCTTTGTCTCCTGGGTCAGTTCCCTGATATTGGGATTCCTCCCCATGCATGCTTCTGCTTGCCTTTATTGCTGCTCTCCTCTGTCTCTTCCCATCAACAAGGGGCTCAGGAGCCCTGGAGGACTGAGGAATCAGGGGCCCAAGCAGAAGGTGCTTCTGCCCCTTTTCAGGTCTACTTTCTGTGACCCTGCAGCAGTGCTGGCCCCGGCTTGCAGCCAGCACTCATAACCCAAAGAGAGCTGATTGGTTTGTCTTCCACTTTGAACCTTATCCAGGATGGTGGTGTGCCTTGCCTCTTGGGAATGATTGGGCTTGATGTCCGTTTCAGGGAGCTGAAATAAGTAATGAGAATATACTATGAGAAATGGTGTATATAACATTGCAAATCTGGAGACCTTTTTTCTGATTCTGGAAAGCACTTGTGGGTTTCAATAAACTTAGTTTTCATTGAGGCTACAGTAGCTGCACAGGTGCATGGATAAACCTCTTGCAATCTGTTTTGCCTAACTAAAATTTCAGTAATGTCGAGGATGAAAGGATCCTCTGCTCTGTTTAACAAGTGTCACAAGGTGGCTTTTAATGAGGTAGTCAGTGGAGAATTTCTGTCGTCTAGAGATGTTTTGCATAGGTTGGCAAAGAGGGATACTATCATTGCCTCTGTCAGCACCATTCTGTGTGTCTAATGGCTGCAGATGCCCGAGTGCTTCATATGCATGCGTGCATTGAGATACATACATCAACTTTTTGTGTATATAACATTTATTTAGTTTTCACAACAAATAATTACATTGATCAGCCAAGGCTGGGACTTTTTCAAGGCCATTGAATAAATCAGGGGACATAAAGGCAGTGAAAATCCTAGTGCAGTTATTCTCATACTGACAAAAAAGCAGCAGCTTGGGATAGAATTGTGGAGGCCAAATCTCGTACGCTGAAGCTGAACCTTGGAAGGTGGCTTGATGAGAATCCAAGGTGTAAAACCTGTTTCTTTCAGAACTGAAAGAGCTTGTTTCCCCAGAAAGCTAGTAGGAGCTCTCCCAGCAAATGTGTGTGTCCCCCGCCCCCTTTTTTTGTTTTAAACTATTGGCTAACACTCCTAAAGTGTTAGGAGGACATTCTTGTCGTCCAACACTGAGACATCTTCATGTCCCTCTAGCCATGTTCCAGACCAAAAATTTAACATTTTGCAAGGCTTTATTTTTTTTCTCACCCAATTAGCAAATAAACTCTACTATGTCAAATGCAAGTTATTTATGTCTTATTATGACAACCCAGAAAGTTTCTAGTCTGTTCCCTGCCTGCTTCTTTAAGTTCCATTACCAAAGACTTTTATGAGATCAACTGTGAGTGTGCATTCTCAGTGTAGTTATCTGACCCGCTCTGTGTAAAATACAGTTTCTGAATATTGTGCATTTGTCAGGAAGTGGAAGAAATAAATTTCTTAAAGCTATTGATCTTATCCCTTCATCTGGTATGCTACAAGAATAACTCACATGGTAAAAATACTGAAACAAGTTCTTCATTTATTTTTGTGGTAATTACATTAGTTTGAATAATTCCTTTTGAGTGAAACTGCAACATATGAGCATGTTCTGTGGTAAAATATTAAAAGTCCGATACATCAGGGATGCTCCATGCTATTGTACTCCTATGGCTGAAAGAGGTATTTCATTTTGTACTTAGGTGTGGTAATTCTCCCTGAAGTACTCCAGGCCCGTAAGATTGTTTTTTCTTTCTTAGGGTAGCTTGCAATGTGATATTTGAGACAGTGTTCATACAGGGCTTGTACCAAAACCTGCAAGATATTTATAGATAGGTCTGAAATGCATATCTATTGTTTTTTATGCTATTATCTGGATTTCCTCCTAGCATTTGTGCTCCATTGTTGCAAGGAGATATTTCCAGGCGTTTCCATATGGTACTGCTTTGTATGACTGCTGTCTCTAAGGTGATGTTTGCATATACTCAGATCTTTATGACATTGTCCCTTAGCTCTTGAGCAGTCATTTTCTATGAGTTGCTAACATCTGTTTATAGATACTTATGAACAAAAGCCAAAGTGATAAACTATATCCTCAGACACGCATACAGCTCTGTTTGGAGGCAGGGTTTTTACAGAAGAAAAAGCATTTGGATTTCATCAAATGGAAATTATAATTGACTGTATTGGAGCTATGCTATCTTACATCAATTGAGGACTATGTTTTTTGCTGGCCAGTTCACTCTAGTGCACCAAATTCTTCTGTGCTGTGACTCCCGTGGCTTACCAGGTTGCTTATACAAGAGCTGAAAGTGTGCCAGTGACCACAGCTAAGCTTTGTTCTTTAAAAACACAGATATCTGCCTTCAGCTTTTCAGCTGGGCCTTACTTCAGACAGGGAGGAAAGACTTTCTTTTTACTTTTTATTTAAGTCTTTAATTTGCTTTTCAGAATGAATTTCTGATACGGTTAATAAACAACATGCAGCAGTTGTCTTTGGTACCCTTACCAAAATGGTAGGGTAGAAAGAAGGAAAAACATGTTGCTCTATGCCTGAAAGACTAACAAATCCAATTTCTAAAGAATGGGCAATAATGGAGGGCACTCCAGAGTGCCAGGACCAGCTCAAAGTCCACTAGCATACAGCATCAAGCGTCTCCTTATACTAGCAGTAGTTTGCAGGAAACTGTTGAGACAAAGGTAAATTTCTCTCTAAATATGAAATAACAGAAAATGTGTTCAGCTGTCTCCAGATTTGCCAGGATTCACCTCTGTGTTGAAGAGGGCCTGTGGGTATAGAGAGACTTATCGTGTGACGTAGCTCCATCTGGAGAACAAAGGTTCACTTTGGCTCAGCAAGGTGTTTCTGTCTTTTAAAGTTAGTTAGTTGGGGAGGGGGTCTTCATGACTAGTTTCTCTAGTTTGTCAAGATCAGTTTTAATTCTTGTGTGCTCTCCAGTGTACATTCCTAGCTTTGTAGTGTCTGTGTTAAAAACCACGTATTTTTATGCTGCTAAACCACTTATGACCTGTCCGTTAATGACCTCTTTTATTCAGGTAATTCATGAAAACACTGAGCAGCATCAGACATAGAAGCAGACACAGGACTGATGACACATCTGTCCATTTGAGCAAATTATAACTATTTTTAACTATCAAACCATTTATAACTGTTATTTCAATGTGTTTACCTAGTGTTTCACTGACCCTATAGCATTTTCTCCTGACTGTCTCCCGGTATTATTTGTGAGAAGGTCGTGTGAGTCAATGTCGTAAGCTGCATGGAAGTGAAAGTGTATAATATCTGCTGCCTCTACCAGTAATGAGGCCTATTACAGTGTAGGAGAAAATTTTCAGTTTGATTATGATTTGCTCTTGAAAAATGGAAGTTGGTTGCCAATCATCTCCTCCTCATTCGCTGGTGCTAACAAATAGTTTTCCTAATTTTTTTTTCCCCTGGTATTTCTCCAGGGTGTGAAGCTGTCTGGACTCTTGTTTTCCTCTCGTATTCTTTCTTCTTTTAGAGACAGTGACAGTCTGGCCTTCTTCTAGTCTTCTACTTCCTCACTTATTTCCCCTGAGTTATCAAATATTGCCGCTTGTGGCTTTGAAAAGTCTTGAGATCACTCTTTTAAAATGCTGAGATAAAACTTAACGAAGGCCAGGAAATTCAATAACATGTAATTTATCTAGGTACACTTTGATATATTCTCTCCCCAGTCTTAAGCTGTTACGATCCTTCTGCTCACCTGAACAAAGCTGACCCTTTAGTGGAAGAAAGGCATTAAACTTGTGCCTTGTAGAGATTTTACCATTGGTTTTATTCCCTCTGCACCAAGTAGCTGACCAAAACTGCTTTCGGTCTTCCTCGTAACTCCCCCTTGCCTTTGGTACAACTCTCACTGTTTGTCCTTGTTTTTCAGAGGTTGCCTGTGCAAGCCCTTGTTTTCTTTTGCAATCATCTTTAGTAATATGACCTATTTTATTTTGGGGTGGGGTGGGGGTGTTTGTTTGTTGTTTTGGTGTTTTTTTTTTTTCTCTGTTCTGCTTTTTCTTCGTTGTGGTTGAGGAAGAGTCCAATTTGCCGCGTTGGTCTTTTATTATACTTCCCCATCCCTGTGCTGCATTGGAATAGTTTACACTGCTGCTCATAGCAGTGTTTTCTGTCAACTCTCCTAAATGCTCTTTTGCCTTACATTTGCCTACCTGAGTTCTAACTTACCAGTTCCGAGTTTGACTTCAAAACAGCAAATCCAATATTCAACTTGTTATCTATTATAGCCTGTACCCTATGACTTACATAATAGTTTTCTCGTGATTTTTTAAAACCACATCATATTCAGCAGTGCACAAATGTAGGTTATATACAAACTGCTCTGTTTTTTTATTTTCTTTCCTTTTTTATTTTATTTATTTATTTGCACTCCTCTTCCTTGAAGCCACATGTTTAACCTCTTTGGTATAGCGTTCGTATCTGAAACATTGCATATAGTAGTATTTAAGTCACATAGCATGTATACATAGCAGTCAAAGTTTTTATAATGAATGATCTGAGATATCRTTCGTATTTATCATTCTCAAGGGGCAGTGAGGAATAGAAATAAAGCCGTTACCGTGTCATGGGGAAAGTCAGTGGTGCAGCTGAGAATAGCCCTTGGGTTTCTTGACTTCTGGTTCTGTTGTTTATTCCCAATGGGATCCTGCTGCTCAACCTCTAAACGCTTGGAACTATTAGCACACACAAAGTTAGGATATGGGGATTTGACTTCTTTTATTAAAATGCCATTTTTATTATTCATTGTAGTTTGCTGATAAGGCAAAGGTTCCTTGCACAGCTGAGGTATGTTGTGAATCTGTGGCTGTTGCTGGAAATGTAATGTTGAAAAGGCTTTTATTTAGTGATGTACCAATCAGTACCTTCTCTTTAGAGCTGGAAAGACGCTGATTGCTTTATAAATTTGACCGTCCATACAGTAGAACTCTCAACTGCAAATAGAGCAAAATTAGCTAATTGGATTAATTTAGTCAGTGGGAATGATTACTTTTGATTTTAATGTCTAGTGAAGAGTTACTATGATTTTTTTTGAGACTGAACTAATGGAGACTTTGTGGACATATTTGTTCACAAATGGCAGAACATACCATTCACAAATGTGGAGATTTGCCTCATTCCTGAGCAGTCTGTTAGTAATTATTCTAGGTATCTTGTATACCTACACTCATTCAGATGAGTTTTCCAGATATTCAGGGAATTAGTTTCCATAAAAAGAAACTTAGATTATATAGTGACTATATATAAACATAAAAAAGTAAAACACATTGTCAGTATCTTTTGCATAGAGTGTGCTGTCGGTTTTGTTCAATCTTACCAGCCTTACGTTTCTTTTCCGCAAGATATTGGGTACAATTGTACTCCTTGTCTGAATGGGGAGATGCACAGAGGTTATATATTTCTTTGGGCCTATTAAGAAAGTAATTAGTTAAGCAGTATAGACTAATAATTTTCATATCACAGGGAAGAATTCCAGGTCCTGTGAGATGTCACAAACTCTTAATAATTCACTTAACTATTTGTGTTTGATGTTTCATCTATGACAGGCTGAAACCCAAGAGTGAAATGGTGATAGTATCTACATCTGATAGCAACCACATACTTCGGAAGAAAAAATAAAAACCTGTAAAGTCTGAGTAGTCGTAGCATTAGTAACATAAAATTTTTCACTTTACCAGATGCTTCTGAGTACTTGATTTTTGGACCTTTATAAAACTGACAGTGCTTGTATGTGTACTTCTGATCTTTCTAAAAAATTATTTAACTTCTGCTCATTTAGCTAGCTCAAAATCTGTCCATTTCAAGGTTTGTGAGTCTTTTTTAAGTAGGCACTTGTATTCAGCTCTGTAGGAGATCTCATGTTATAAAAGCCAAGTTCACACTTTTTAGATGAGACACAACTATACCATTGCTGTGTTACAGTAATGACTGTTATTATGAGTTCAAATGCAAATTTACCATGTCTTTCAGAATGTTCTTCAGTAATTTTGATTAAAGACTTGCTTATAGAATCACAGAATCATAGAATCGTTTAGGTTGGAAAAGACTTTTAAGGTATTTTTTAAGGCCTCAATTTATGAATTGCTGTCTTCTTTTTCCTAGAGATTTGGGGGAGGAAAACAATAAAAAAAAAAAAAAGGTTTTAAAAAATCAGAAATTGACAAAAATACTATTCTTTTTGGCAATAATTTGATATCTTGTTTGCATTTCTAGAGGTGGGGAAAATTCCGGATGGTGAAAAGGCTTGCTCTCCTAAAAAGCAATATCCTTCAAAATACGATTTAATCCTTTTATGAGGGTTATGTTAAAAGCTTTTAATTTGGTTTAAGGTGGTGTTTCTGCCCAACACTGTGAATATAGGATTTAAGTTTCCTGAACTTGTAATACAGCTTTTCCTAAGTAATTTCCCTGAGTCATTCTGCTTCTGTGAATATAGAAACAAGCTTTACTGTCTGTAATTCAGAGAAAGTTAGCTTTTACTGAGCTTCTTCTGCTCTAAATATTAAAAAAGAAAAAAAAATAGTATTTTTGTAAGAAATCTAGATGAGAGGAAAAGTTCTTAACAAAGAACCCAGAAAAGGAGGGCTGTGTTACCTTCAGCTTTTTAAAGGAAGAGACACTTCTGGAGGAACACTGTGAAATACGTGTACAGGTGATCCTAAAGTGGTGCCACAGCTGTGCAAGTGCTATGATATCTACAAAGTTAACTTCCACATTCTGAAGTTGCTAATGCAGTGGTTGCTAGTACTAAAATACCATTATGTCGTTAGCATCTGAACATTAAGGACAAAGTTTTCACATTTATATCACTGATTTACAATAGGTTATGTGTTTTTCACAGAAAATGCTACACAAAAGAAGTACAGAGAGCATGTTGACTTGTTCAATGCAGATTTATTGGTTGGTATGTTTCAGGCATTCAGGTTCCACCAAAAATTAATCCAACATAAGCTTCTGCTTATATTCACTTTTAAGAGCTGATTATCTGTCCTGTGGATAATGGCATCTGACTGCAATATCCATTCACATCCCAAAGTAACCTGTCATTCTGCAAGGCACCGCTGAACCCTTTAATTATATCAACTTTTACCTTCAGAAATATCTGGTTATAGGTGATATAAAATAAACCCTAAGTGGTTCCTAATAGTAGGCTTCATTTTTAGTTTTATGGTGGAGATCTGAGTAACTGTCTGTCTAAATCTGTTTTCAGTGACCTCATATAGAGTAACCTTACTGTTTAGTTTCAGTTGCAATTTCATAAGCTAGTATGGTGTATTGTGAGGTAAATTCACTCAACCTATGTGTGTTTGTGTCCTTTTACTCAAGAAATTAACTTCTTTATTTAGGAATGCAAGTAAGTAAATAACGGCAGCTATGACAAGCTGCGAAAGTTGCTTTCTCCTCTTCCCCATTACCTGGTCTGTAGCGGCTGTTGCTATGATGCAGCTGTCAAGCACGCGTGGAATAAATTCAGTGTAACGCTAGCATCTGTTGCAGAGTCTCCTGCTGGCCTATATACAAGTAGAGGCTATTAGTCCAACAGCAGTGTCACCTGAGATGAAAGAACGGTATGATATGCAGTGAAAAACATTTAGGAATGTTGAAAACAACACATTAGGTTTTCATATGGTTTTATGAAAGTATAGCATCAAGAAGATGAGATGTGCGTTTCAAACATTTCAGTAAAATAGTGAAGTGAAAGAGCTCATTCATTCAAATTATAAATAAAATTTGAGAGTAGTCACCGGGTGGCTGCCCAGTTTTGTTGACATGAAGAGCAGAGTTGCACAATCAAGATTACCTTAAAAGATTTATCAGGAGCACATATAAATAAATATTTCTATTGAACAGTGTTTGAAATAAATCTGTCACTTGAAGCTACAAAATTCTCTGCAATTACAATAGTCCACTCAATGAGGGTCTGATTTTAACTGCGAGAAGGAGATATATAGTCCTTTAATTTAAAGTGCAGAAAAGAGCAAATACAAACACTTGAGAAAGTACAGACAGCAAATAGGTGAGTTAGTAAATGTCAGACGTCTGCTCTCAGAATAGATTTTGTTCTTTGGCCTGTCACACTGAACATATTTTTAGTAAGATTGTAACTGTCCTCAGCTTGTACTTTCCTCATAATGTCTTGAAATGCTGACTGAGGTCCTAAAAATGCATGGAGCAGAGTAACCCCCAGATGGCAAAGGATTAATTAGGAACATGCTTAGAGCCTAAGGCCATTCATGTTCATGCTGTCAAAGTTGTCCAAATTTACTTTCAAAGAAATTTTGAACTTAACCTGAAAAGGGATGGATCACAAGAAAGATATAGGACTTTTTAAGGCTCTGGATGTTCCAGCAATACCAAGAAAACACTGTAGAAAATGCATCTCTTCCTTTTTTCTGATTGGTTGTATGGCTCTCATGGAACTTTTCCTAAATTAAGCTTTGGAGCAGACTCAAAAATATTTTTCTTCAAAATGGATCTTTTTTCTGCCTTCTTTTAAAACCCATTTTATTTATTAGAAGTTTATGTAAGTGTACTTATCTGCTCTAAATTTGCAACAAAAGGAAAAGCTTTCAGATTGATCATAGTTGTGAAAATTACTGGTTTGCTGCGAACCAATACTATTTACTTGAGGAAATTATGGAGATTTGGGGGATTTAAATGACAAAATAAGCTTATTTTTAAGAGCGAAAGGCTTTGCAGATAGAAGGGTAGTATAAAAATAGAAACCTGCAAGAAGAGAGAACAAAAAGATGTGGTTCTGCTCTGAAAAGCAATACTGTGAATAGCATTGTAGAGTTTGTACAGACAGATACGAATTCTTTTTGTATTTTGTTGAGTCCTGGATTAAATCTCCTGATTTTTAGAAAAGATTTTTTTTCTACTCCTTCTAATAGTGCTTGACCAATAATAATGATTCTTCAGTCTGAACTGAAGCCTCAACTTGTGAAGGCACTTGAGAACTGAAGTCAACGGTATTACTCTTATGATTAAAATTAAGCATGGGTTTAAAAGTTGTAATAGGTCAGGGTCACATAACACAGTGCAACTAAGGATGGTCAGATAAAATAATATGAGCTCACTCTCCCTTCTGTTCACTCTTGCATTGCAGAGGAAACATGTAAAAATCTGCCACACTTTCTCCGAGTCCATAAAACAAGCACAATTTCCAATGTCAGCACCTGGATATGTTGAGTAAAATGATTCTTTGCAAGATAAGTGGCCACAGTGTCTGCTGTACCTTTAATTTTAGTCTGTAAGACACTGCAATGATTAGTAAAATGTAGTGAATTAAGTCTATCTTTCATAACAGTATAATACAGCATAGGTACTTGCATTTTACTGAGGGCAGATGCAGCTCACATGACTTGTGCACGACTCCTACAGATTACAGTGCCATTGAAGCAGTTTCTGATGTAGTCATCTGATCAGACAGCAAAGTTGGTAGATTCCAGGCCTCTGCTGTGGGAAAAGGTACTTTCATGTAACCTAAAGCACACTTTATTTCAGAATTGAGTTATTTTTAATTTCTAAACAGCTTTGCATGGATTATATGTTTAAATACATGTCATCTGGAGCTTTTCACCACAACTTGTGATTTTGCTGACTTGAAATTTAACTGTTTGCTTCTATGCATTTTTTTTTTTTTTCCTAAGAAGAAAGATAATTTCAATGATTTATGAACTCAAATCCAAGATCTTTAAATAGGCAGGAAAATTAAAAAGTCAGAGTAACTGCAGATGTGTCTTCTGTCAGTAACTGACAGAACAGCAGTTATTTTAGAAAGCTGCATGGAGGAGGCGTGGAGGCTGAGTTGCAGTAGTGGTCCAGAAATGATCTGAAACACAGCAGCATTTATATACCTGTCATTCAGAAACCTTGTAACTCTACCAAATTTGGATATGTGATCAAAACCAACTGGTGAGGTTGCCTACGTTTTTCTTTTAATAAAAGGAGAGTGAGTAAGATGTGTTGATAAGTAAAATTACGCAAAATCAGTTTTAGCGTTTTTAGAAGTAAGGCTCCACTCCATAAAAAGCTATGTCAGCAAATTGTATTTGAACCAATGGGCGAGATTAGTCTTAGTTATTTCTACAGCATTGTGCGTTTATGTAACATATATACATTTATGTAGCAGATCTGGAACAGATGTGTTCTGGACTCTCCAGATGCTTTTCCCAAGAACATTGTTTTGAGCATAATGAAATTTGAGCATAAACTGGAGAAATAGAGATAGTGAATAATTACAGCTCTGTAAAACCCAGGTCAGAAGTTGTTTGTCTGCAGCATCATTTTATAAACCAGTTACTATAATTATCAGAATAAACCAGAATTGTCATTAAAATATACATTCATCACACAATCTTCACAAACTTCACTTACATCAACAAGAAGAATTCCCCATCTGAAGTCAAAATAACATCATCACAACACCGTCAAAAGTGGACAACTTACACACACTCCACCCCTCAACCTTTCACCACAATTACAACAAAAATTATAACCAGTTCCTGGTTGCAAACAACATTTATCCTGGAAAATTTTTTCTTACTATATAGTTCAGTGTCATTGAGTCACAACAGCTGCTTTGAAACAGCACAGCATCAGGGCACCCGTATGTTATTACTAACGTGTCTGATCTACCAGCAAAGAAAAGTGAGGACAGAGATAAATGATTTCCGTTTGACGTCACAGTTTCGTCAGGGCTGACCTCCTCCCGTCATCCTGCGCGGCGGCCGGTGGGCAGCGCTGGCCAGGGTGCTGAGCGCGGGGAGCAGCGGCAGCCCCGTGCCGCCGGCAGCAGGTCTGACGGGAGTGGGGTGTGGAGAACGTGGGACCCTTATGCCGGAGCAGAAGAAAAGTCACAGCTGTTGCTAGAGGAAAAAGAGGAGAGGGGTTGGTGTTTCCAATGGAGAAACTAAGAAAATAAATATTGCCACATGGTTCCATTAGTTTCTTTTCCTTGTAAGTAAGGATGCCAGTGCTATGCAGAAGAACTCAGAAAACTGTGAAAACTATGTTAAACTTTTTGGGTTAATAACATTAGTTGAAATTAAACACTCTTTTGATCAGGCTTTTACAGAATTGCTGTTATAATAATTTCAGCTATAAGCTGCATGGCTACTTATGGCAGAAGAAGTTGATGGGAGTTGGAGATTATAAGCAGTAGAAAAAAAGGAGAAAGAGCAAAGAATTACAGCTAGTCCCCTTCTGAAACATGTCTAGTCTTGTTTTTGCTTTTAAGTGAGAGAACAATTTTTCTACAGTTTGCTCAAGTTAAGTAGTAAAATGGCATACCTGAGCACTTTTCTTCCCTGTCACCCCAGAAACATTTGAAGTCTTAATATGCTGACCTGCTCTGTTTGTAAATCATAGGCAGTTTTCTTTACCCCTTTGCAACACTGGTGAGTAGCAAATATATCCATGACAAACAATCCTTTTTTCCCTTCAAGAGAACAGAAATCCGTTCTACCAGTGTCTTCCCCCTTCCAGCCTGAGAAAACTGGTTTTAAAAGTTAATCTGTATGCTGTGCAGCATTTGGAGAAGTTCCATCTCATTGCATCTGAACATGCTAGATGGAAAAGACAGGTTTGAACATTTTGGAAGAACATCCTCTAGCAATGTGTCTGCATTTGCCAAGCCTGCACTTAATTTCTCCCGCATGAACGAATTAGTAGTCGATGTTATTTTTTGATATCCATCTTTGCAGCCAGCCATCTGTGGTTGAAATCCTCCCCCTTCGAAGCTGCTGCAAGTTGCTTTTTTGTTTATACTAGATGATGTGCATGATCAAGGCATTCTGCTCATCTTGCTTTACTGTTGGTACTGTAGCTATTAACAAATATCTCCTTTATGAAATTAGAACACAATTTATTTCAATAAGCCACAATGAATTACTCATTTTCTTTTGTTAAAGTTTTGAGAAGCAGAAAAATCTTCATGATGTTGTCAAAAGCAAAATCAGTTGCAGAAAGCTGATTGTTTGTTAACCTTTCTACACTAGCTGGTTTTAATTTTGGTGTTGATAGATTTAGTACAGTCTGAAGCCAGAAAGGATCCTTAGATCATCTAATGTTACCTCCAGCCTAATCCAGACCATTACATGTTACGGAGATACCCAGATTTTGAGGGTATTGAAGGCAGACCTTATTTTGTGGCAGGGGAATTCTCATATTCCCTTAAATGGACTAGCAAAACCCAGTTGATAGTATATGCTTCTATAAGATGCTGACTTGTCAGAGTTCTAGTCATCACTCTTTCACCGGTTCACCAATTTCACCAGTGATTGAAATGTGGCAATCACAGGTGGTAAGATCAGATTCTGTCCTCCTGGCTTTCGCGAAGTGATGTTGCTGAGTCTTTGCTGAGATTAAATAAATGCAGAGCAGGACATTACTGAATAAGTGCAAAAGCAGCATAAGAAACTATTGTTTAATTAAAAGGTAGATCACTGTTTTAGATGCGTACTTATTATTTCAATATACTGTTTTGATGAAAACTTAATTTCTGTTGGAAAGATTTGCAAAATCCCACATGCTTCTTCATAAAGAAATGATTTAACATTTGCACTTGCAGCAGATCATGCACATGTACAAATTGAGTAGTTTTGCTTTTCATGGAAATAATTGACAAAGAGTTTGTAACTACCTAGAAAAGATGCTTGTGGTATAATTAATGCCAGTTTTTCTGGTGTTCCTTGTGCGGGTGCAAAATATAACTACTGATGGTAGTTACTACCATACTGATGGTTTTAAACTAAAAGAGGGTAGATTTAGACTAGATGTAAGGAAGAAATTTTTTACACTGAGGGTGATGAAACACTGGCACAGGTTGCCCAGGGAGGTGGTAGATGCCCCATCCCTGGAAACGTTCAAGGTCAGGTTGGTCGGGGCTCTGAGCAACCTGATCTAGTTGAAGATGTCCCTGCCCATGGCAGGCGGGTTGGACTAGATGACCTTTAAAGGTCCCTTCCAACCCAAACTATTCTATGATTCTGTGATCTGTGTATAAATCACAAATGGAATAGTCCCCATAGGAAAAAAACCAAAACCAAAACAAAAAAAAGCCTTGGGACACAACTATGCAAGTCTGTAAATAAAATTCCTGGGATGATAAGCTTGCAGGTGAAATGATCAGGTTTTCATATACAAGCAGATGGACTGCAATGGAGTAGTATGACTTAAATAATTTGTTCATCGTATGTAGAAAAGTGGCCATATGACTTTCTCTGACTTTGATACATTGAAATAAAGTTTCAACCTGCAAAATTTTGTTTAATCTAAAGTTTGACTCTGAATTTGGAAAAACAAAAGTCAAGCTCAAAGTTTGGAGGTTGGAGCTTTCTTTTGTTGCAGTGAACCAGGGGAGTTTGGATGAGCTTTCAGAGAAGCAGCAACGTTTGCCAAGCTATGAGCTTCCCTTGGAGGAATAGGTGGTGAGGTGGTCACTGAGCCAGAAATTATTTGCTTTTTGCTTTTCTGAAAAAGACAAGCGATGCCCAAAGGAGGCAGGGAGAAGAATTTCTGTGTTGTTTTGTTTCTCTGCCTATAGCAGTACTGAAGCTGGAGAGAGAAGCTAGCTGGGAAACACCTAAGCATTGCAGGACCTACAGAACTATTGACTTATGAGTGGAAAGATGAAGAGGCAGAGCCTGAATAGGAAGAAACATTCGGAAGTGCAGAGGAAAACACTATTTTAAGGGATTTTTGTGGAACAAAGATGAGGTTTTTGGAAAGTGTGAACACACAGGAATATTGGGAAATGATGCATCTAGTAATTAATTAGTTTAACAACCTGATCTGTTTTCATATATCCTGCTACACCAAAAGAACAGAACAGATGAGTGTCATTTATAGATCCCACTGTTTAGGTGGCTTGTGGGAGGGTTTTGAGAAAGTTGACAAAAGCTGGCCTCTGAAGCTTCAGACCCCTTCTCCTTTGGATCCAAGAGCTGTCTCATTAGCAGGAAAGCGAAATAATAATCCTGGTTGGGAATAATTGTCATACAGAATTTTTAGTTTTTATCTAGGCGTACTGTCTTGTTTGATGCTGTCCTGGAGAAAAAGGAAAAAAAAAAAAAAAAATCAACATTACTGCTTTGTGGAAGAACAGGTGCATCCTGTTCTATAGATAAGTGTTAATCCATTAATTTAACTGGGGTCACATTTCACCCAAAAAGTGCAACCAGAAGGTGATGAAAGAAAGCTATTGTTTTATGAAGAGGAATAGAATAGCTAAGACCTGTCTAATCACACTTGGTCCACCACTGGATCCTCCAAATCCACTCTCCATTTTTATACAGGGGTTCCATAAGAATGTTATTTTATTTTTTACCTTTCTCTACAGTTTATTTTTGAATAATCTCATCTACCAATGCAAACTCAGTCATCATTTCAGTGTTGAAAAATCAAAGATCTGACACCTTACTCTGTGTGTCACCTCCTGCCTCTATAGGTGACATTTCCTTATGATGCCAGGACATTGAAGCTGTTGGTCTTTTTCCAGTTTTTATCTATTACTCCTTTCCTGATCACATCACATCCTCCCCATCCCTCAGGCCTACATTCTACATAACTTTTTAACTCTTCTAAGGGTGGTTTGTTTTTTGGGTTTGTTTTGTTTTGTTTTTTAATGCAGGATTTTCTATCTAGTCATAGAGCTATCACTTTTATCTCAGTTATTTTAGCGTTGTTTTTCTGAACTCAACAATGCAGTTTTGCCTTTCTTATTTCTACACAAAATGCTATTGTAATGGTTAAAGCAAAAGACCAAAAAGGTGATCGTGTTACCCTTGGTTTTTGTCTGCTTTTGCTGGCTTGTTTTTACTTTTAAGAACCTTTGTTGCTCGATCTTAGCTAACAGGATGTCAGCTTATGCTTCTGATTGCCATGTGATGCCAGACTTCTTTGCTTGCTTGTTTGGCATCTAATCAGTTACCCTGGTGATTTTCTATCTAAAATGAAATGATGATACAAAAGAATTTCTAACATCTCTCTCAGTTCCTTTCTTGTGTGGCCAAATTGCTATTGCTCTGAGACTGGCCTCCAGTCATTTTATTATTCTTCCTCTTGAGCTCTTCATTGCTTTATAGTTTTATTCACCTTCTTGTATCTCATGGTGTTTTGCACTGAGGAGGTGTCAGTTCTTCTGGGATGTCAGTATGAAAGGCACAGACACTCAAAGCTGATGAAGAATAGAAATGGTAGAAAAAGTGTTCACTATCTTATGTTCCTTCAGATAATTGGGTAACCTGGTGTAGGCAGCATCAGGCAAGCAACTTCACGTTGATCGTGGCACGCTGATCCTGTCTGTGGTGAGGTTCAACAGCTTCACTGTTCTTCACATCTTTACAGCATACCAAGTAAGCAAAGCTATGAGTGTTTTTACCTGTACAATACCAAACATGCTAGGTGGTACGCCAAGGTTCACTGAGAGTGTTATGCTCTTACACATCTCCATAGGAACATGCCCTTACAAGCTGTACATACAAGTAGTATTGTTAAAGCCAGTGCATACTAATGCCAGGGTATGTGCTGAGGTTATATAGCAGTCACTCATGCTAACACATGGGTCTCCACAACCAAGGCTTACGGTTAAACTCTGCCTAGATTCTGCTTGAAATCACTATGTCCTCATTACAGTATCTTCTGCAGTGGCCCGCTACACATTGGCTGGGTGAATTCACCCCCTTTGGGTTAGGGACCGTCAAGCTGTGTATATGCGGTATGCATTCAAAAGCTTTCAGCCATGGCAGTGTAAGGCACTATTATATATAGCAATACAAATAACAACACTTTTGTTGCTTTTAAGGTTAGAATGTATGAAAACAAATTACCTTTGTCACAACCTCTGAGAAGACCCTCAGGACAGAAGTGATGATAAAGGGAGGACAAAATCAACCACCCCTGAAGTTCATTGCAAAATTGCAGCTTTTAACGTATTTGGGGAAAGAAACCTGAAAGAGGGGATGCCAACTGAGAAGGAGTGTTCCAGAGTGGTTTCTCAGCTGTGCAGTTCTTCCTTCTAACTTCACACACCATCTTGCATCTTAAATCCGAGGTCAGCTTGAGTGGGTTTGAGGTTAGAGACAAATTTTTCACGTTATTCTTAGCTGTTAAGCAAAATATAGCAAGGCGTTCTTACACAAACGGTACCAATGTGAGATGGCTTTGGAGCTCTTCTTTGTCCACTGGAGTTCCTTACCTCTCTCAATTTTCACTCAGAGCTAACATTTTCAGAGCATTCACTGGAATAAAATCTGCTTTCTTTCTCTAATGCTTTGCTTTCTTTCTCTGATGCTTATCTGATTGCAAACATTGCTAGTGTCCAAATGTTCAGTTTCATCTGGCAGCAGAAAAGCCAATTACTGTTTCCAGATCCAATATACCGGGCAATGCAAGATTAAAAGCACCTTGTCTTCAGAAATGTATTTTTACACCTCAAACTAAGTCCCATTTTGCCTTTTTCTAGCAGTAAAAATGGGAAAATCATCCCAGAGGTGTGAAATCCTTCAAGCACCCATAGCATAAACACTAAATGCTTCTTGCTTTTGCATATGCAGATGATGCAGAGAGGAAAACTCAAAGTGTTGACAGAGAAATTTAATCTTCAAAGTTGTTTATGTCATTCTAAAACAGTTATTTGCAGCACTTATGTAGCAGAATCTTTGTGATCTGAGTATCTGTGTATTGGGATTTGAGCAAAACCTTTTATTGGCAAGCTAGGGCAGCTGTCAAGAGAGGAAAAGAATTTGATTGTTACCATCAGTTTGGGTTTATTCCATTAATACTAGGGGGGGAAACATGTCCATGTCCCTATGGGACTTAATGTGTAACTCTGAAATTGAGGTGAGTTCTGTTCTTTTTCAAGTATATTTTGCATCTTGGAGATCTTGTATTTGCTTCTCCCCTGAAAGTTTATTTTATTCTTGCACACTGACAACTTGCAGTGTCGGTTGCTCTACTCTTGATTATTAACACCTATCTGTGTATTCAAATAATTTTCATTCTTTCCATTTTAGGATATATATTATTTCTTCTAATCTCTCTTCTGAGACTTACCAACTGCTAGGTTGACACAACTATTTCTGATGCCAGCACATTTGTATTTGCATAACCCTGAAAGAAAATCTAAGGAATGTTACTGGTTTGTATTACAATCCAAAGTATATCTGATTTATTTATTTCCTCAGTGGTTTTAATTGTCTCTGTTTATTACTATCTCTGTGTGTGCATATCTATAACAGATGAATCCGAAATAAAACAATAAAATGTCAACTATCTTCTTTCTGAGACAACCTCACTGGATAAATATAGCCTTGAGGGGAAGTTAAGTTAAACCACATCCTGTTGGTGGCACATATCATACCCTTGCCATTCTCATTTTTGTGACTACCTGATGACATTATTTCCATAAAAGTTGTGTTTTATGAAAAATGAAGTTGATTTTTGAGATTTTTTTTTTTTACTATGCTGATTTTGCACACTGTTGGCTTTTGTTGAATTTTTATTTCTTTCTCTCTCTCTCTCTCTCTTTTTTTTTTTTTTTCCATGCAGGCTGCCATGGCAGTTTGGATCCTTGCAAAATATCACTGTTCACAGCTTTTGAAACTGCAGAACATGATAATTAACTCCATGGCTCCCTGTGCTGTCTGGTTTTCTGCTGCATAAAACTATCAAGTTTTCCTATGGATACATCTCTTCTTTTTCTAAATACTGCACTGCAGTTATGTGATCTGATGCAGTGTAGGTTGACGCTTGGTAGACTTAAATGTACAATGAGTTTATATGACCGTAATCCTGGCCAGGACCATGTTTTCTGTGCCTTGAGTGGTTGCTAAGCAGAATCTGTCTGATTGCCAAAATATGTATTAACTTTCTGTTACACATTTGTTTCATGTCATCATGATAGAAGATGTCAGCCAAAAATGTATTGTCAGACGTACTTGTGATTAAAAAGTATAGATAGAGTTTTGAGAAAGAAAAAATAGAAAGATGTTTTGAACCTTTAAAAGCCCATGGGTGATGTGAACTTATGGAAGATTGATGTGCAAAACACACAAAAGCATTTAGCATCTCAAAAAACCAGTTACTAATCATATTTTCTCCATATACTATCATTAATCACTGATAGAGGTACAATCACATATTGTCCATCTTCTTTTAAAACAAATTTAGAGTGCTTTAAAGCTTTACAAGGTAACTGGAAAGTAGTTGGCTCAGAGAACTGGCAATGTGATATCAGCCCTGTTACCTTTAACTTATTAATTAAATCCTGCTGAGCTCTGGGAGTGTTTGAAAGTGCTAATCAGCTGGTGCTTTTGGTTGCGTGTTCTTCTGGTTTTTCAGTCTGTTGTCCTCCACGAGAGCTAAACTTCCATGGGAAATATTAAATATATTAAAAATTAGGTTTGATGAACTGAAACTTCAGCTTAGGTAAAGTTACTTAACTTTGTGGACTTCAATGAAGTGATAGCTGAGCCTCTGGCTTCAGAATGCCATGTTCTTACTTGTGGATCCCTATTAAAAAAATGAAATCTTACTAAAAATAAATCTCAAAGCCTTCCACAATCTAACCATTCCTTTTTCTCATTTGTCTTTCTCATGATGATGCACGTCAACGAAAAATTTAACAAATTGTCAGTTATTGCCTACTCCCTAAATTTTAGGAAATGAATTCGAGAAGGATGCATCCTATCTCAGTCTCAAAGGCTACCTGATTTGTTCCTTTTTAAGGGTGTTGGATAGTTTCAATAAGAAACCTGACTGAAATTGATTTCTGATAACGATAGTGAGCTGGACTTGACTTTAGTAGAAACTAAGTGTAAATAGAAGAGAGGCTATGAATTTGAAAGAAGATTTATTTAAAAAGTAGATTCCTCCCTTCAAACAGCCTCATAAAAGTTACTCCCTCCAAATCAGGAGCTCTGATGCTATCTCACAGAAGCTGTCTAAGGAGTTTCTCTTTAAAAGTCATTACCAGTCAAAAGGCTTTCTCAGCAGGTCTCCAAGCTAGAAAGTGATAAGAAAATACTGAGGAAGCAGAGGGAATATTTTATAACATAACTCCACTTGCATCCAGAAAGTATTGACTCCTTTGGACCAGAGTTTAGTGGTTCTACTGAGACAAATACAACAGGCGAGAGTTTCATAAAGGTTAAGAATATGCTAAAAACAGTGGATCGCACAATTGCAGAGTGGCTGAAGCTGGCAGGGACTTCTGAAGTTCGTCTAGTCCTACCCCTGTGCTCAAAGCAGGTGCAGCTGCAGCAGGTTGCCCAGGACCATGTCCAGATGTGTTTTGAGTATCTCCAAGGATGGAAACTCCAGCAACCTCTCTAGGCAACCTGTCCTAGTGTTTGAGCAACTTCACAGTGGATTTTTTTTTTTCTTACACTTCAGTGGTATTTCCTGTATTTCATGTTATATGAATTGGTTTTTGTCCTGTCACTGGGCAACGCTGACAAAAGTCTGGCTCCGTCTTCTTTACTATCCTACCCCCACCCCAACCATGTATTCGCACACATTGATGAGATCCCCCTGAGCCTTCTCTTCTCCATGCTGAACAGTCCCAGCTCTATCAGCTGCTCTTTGTATGTCAGATGGTCCAAACCCTAAATAGCCTTCAGGGCTGGACTAAAACATCTTTGCTGGACTCATGCCAGTAAGTTCATGTCTTTTGATGGGACCCCAGAAATGGACCCAGCATTTCAGATGTGTCACACCAGTGGTGAAAAGAGAGTATGTAACATCTAGGCTCATGGCCTAGACAGGTGTACTCTGCGCTGGGTAAAAAACTGGCTGGGCAGCCGGGCCCAGAGAGTTGTGGTGAATGGAGCAAAGTCCACTKGGYRGCCGGTCACAAGCGGTGTCCCCCAGGGCTCCGTTTTGGGGCCGGTCTTGTTCAATATCTTTATTAACGATCTGGACGAGGGGATTGAGTGCTCCCTCAGTAAGTTTGCAGACAACACCAAGCTGGCCGGCAGTGTCGATCTGCTCGAGGATAGGAAGGCTCTGCAGAGGGACCTGGACAGGCTGGATCGATGGGCTGAGGCCAACTGCATGAGGTTCAGCAAGGCCAAGTGCCGGGTCCTGCACTTTGGCCACAACAACCCCATGCAACGCTACAGGCTTGGGGAAGAGTGGCTGGAAAGCTGCCCAGCGGAAAAGGACCTGGGGGTGCTGGTTGACATCCGGCTGAATATGAGCCGGCAGTGTGCCCAGGTGGCCAAGAAGGCCAACGGCATCCTGGCCTGGATCAGAAATAGTGTGGCCAGCAGGAGTAGGGAAGTGATTGTGCCCCTGTACTCGGCACTGGTGAGGCCGCACCTTGAATACTGTGTTCAGTTTTGGGCCCCTCACTACAAGAAGGACATTGAGGCGCTGGAGCGTGTCCAGAGGAGGGCAATGAAGCTGGTGAAGGGTCTGGAGAGCAAGTCTTATGAGGAGCAGCTGAGGGAACTGGGACTGTTTAGCCTGGAGAAGAGGAGGCTGCGGGGAGACCTTATCGCCCTCTACAGTGACCTGAAAGGAGGCTGCAGCGAGGTGGGTGTTGGTCTCTTCTGCCAAGCAGCTAGCGATAGGACGAGAGGAAATGGCCTCAAGTTGCGCCAGGGGAGGTCTAGATTGGACCTGAGGAAAAATGTCTTTACTGCAAGAGTGGTTAAACATTGGAACAGGCTGCCCAGGGAAGTGGTGGGGTCACCATCCCTGGAAGTATTTAAAAGACGTGTAGATGAGGTGCTTAGGGACATGGTTTAGTGGGCATGGTGGTGTTGGGTTGACGGTTGGACTTGATGATCTTAGAGGTCTTTTCCAACCTTAATGATTCTATTCTATTCTATTCGATCTCCCTTGACCTGCTGGCAATGCTATTCCTAATGTCAATGACCCTCATCCCCAAAGCCCTGTTAGGCTTTGGATCTCCCCTGGCAGTATTGTTATTATCAGTTTGGTTTTTTTGGGTTTGTTTTGTTTTTTGTTTTTGTTGTTGTTGTTTTGTTTTTTTTAATTATGTTTATTTCTCACTCATATTTGAAGCAGTTCCCCCGCAGTTAAACTAATCTACTGAACACCTCACTGAATCAGAATCCTTTATGTAGTTCTGTGTTATAGTTGGTAGTTTTCTTGGGCAAGATGTATTGTCTGAGGATGAGAGATTGTCACATCTGAGCAATTCGAGTTTGTAGAAATATGCTCTGTAAGAGAATTTTAAAATTTTGCAAATTTAGCTTGTAAGACGGGAAAAAGACAAAAACATTGAACCAGCAAATTAAAACAGTCCATATCTCTACTACAGAAGAGTGACGTCAAAGAATCTTAATTGTTAGTTGTTACTGATTCAGGGAATAAGTCAATTCATTTGAGGGATACATTATGGCAAGAGAATGTGATTGTTGCTGTTTGTTTTGTTTCAACTGGTTGTTCCACACGTATTTGTAAAGTCAAGGAGATGTTTTGCCCAAACAAAAGTTGTCTGGTGTAGCCACAGCTTTTACCTAGTGGTGTAAGTGCACATGATGTGTTACAGACTGAAAAACTCATCTGAAATAAAGTAGGAATGCTATGGATGATTGAAACTATAATGACTGACCACATGGAAGAATGGAGAAACTACCCTACCAATTAGCAAAACACTAACAAGTAGGTATTAAAGCTGGTTCTGTCTTTCATTGCTTGGTGTTCTCAATGAAGAGTATAGGAACGTTGCTTCCTAAGTGTCATTTAATCCAGTCATGAATGTTTCTTGCTTTCAAAATAGGGATGTGACATGCCACTACCATTTCATAATGCATCTTACCAGTGAATTTAATGCTGTTCTCAGCCAATAGCATTTTTTCGCAAAAAATAATCCAAATTTTTTCACTTGGCTACACAAGTTGGAGGAGCTGAACAGAATTCTGTAGGGTGTTTGTGGTTTCCAATTGTAGTATTGCATATGAAATGTAGCCAGAGGCTTTAGATGATGATATGTGCCTGTGGGACTCAGCATATCTGAACAGATTTATATTTTACATAAACATGAAGTCAGAATTTACATCTGAGCATGTCTGTATTGTATTTTGTTTGCAAGCTCTGTTAGCATCCAAGATGATTATATAGAGTTTAGGTATGTGTGGAAATACATGCTACAATTCCTTTTAGCGATAAGAGAGATTAACTGTGGTTTTAAGGTCAGAAAGTGTCAAGGTACTGTTTGAATCTAACCACCTGTGTAGGACAGGTCATGGAGTTTCACCAAGGCTTTCCTTTGTTTAATGCAATAACATGTGATGGAACTACCGAGTATCTCCTAGAAAGGTGGAAATAAAATATTCTGCAATGCAAATGGAATGGAACGGAGGAGAGGGGTTTCTTTGAACTGGAAAGAAAAATCTTACATCAGGATATGTTGTTAGTCAAATTAGCTTCATGCTTGGATGGGAATATCTTATTGTGCTTTTCAGGGGTGTAATTATTTACGTGGCTTTTACTTTATATTGATGTGTATAGCACAAACTCAAGAACATTAATGCTGTACAAAACAGTGTGTAACAAGGAAGACAGTCTCTGCTGCAGGGAAACTCCCTGTCCACTGGAAAGGCAGAACCCACAGGCACATAGATCAAGCAGGCAGAGTGTGGGTCGTTTGAGGCCATGAGCTCTGATTACAGCAAGTTAGCTGGGATCTCCCTAATGCATTTCAGGAAAAAAAAAAAAAAAAAAACAGCTGTGGCTTGTGCATTCAGTTTCAGAAGTTCTGCATTTTTACTGGTCAGCGATAGCCCTGCTTGTATGTTTTCCTGTTGTGTTGCTGCTCTTTTTGGTTTTGGTGTTTTATAACTTGACCGCCATAGACCAGGGGATTTGAAAATAATGTGTTTTGCTGCTTCTGTGAGATGGAAGACAGCATGCACAACAAAGGCCGTAGTTACTAAGGCAGTAGGTATTGGGAAGTATTTTGTGAAACAAATAAATGTTAGAAGAAAGGAAGAACAGGAGCAATAGCATAAAATGAATTTTATCATAAAGCCATTGCCTGTGCTCAGTTTTCACCTTCTGAGTTTTGTTTTTCCTTAGTCATAGTAGTATATTATGAGCACTTGACTTCACTGAGCTCCTCTGGCCTTTGGACTGCAGGTGGAGAAAGGAGCAAAGGTGATAGACTCTAAGCCACATTTGTCATCTAATATGGTGGCTCATTTAGCCAATGACTTAATGTTAAACTAGATTAAATTAGTCTAACATTATTACTAGAGCACCTCCGATAGGTGCTGTTATTGGATGTTTATGGTTACCTCAAAACATGCATCATCTGCTGTAAAGGTGTGGTGCCAGAACCATTTAAATTCAAGGATTCCCRTGCCAAGAAGAGGAAATGCATATGCAAGCTGTGTAGCTGCCAGAGTGGAGCTGTCAGAAAACCTGTCTTGGTGAATGTTAGGATTGTGGAAAGAATATAGCCCAGCGTGAGTGTCTTACTTGGGCTGTTCTTAACCTCTTGTTTTTTGGTTTTTGTTTTTGTTTTTACAGTGCTAATCTGTGGAATTAAACTTTAGCATGCCTTGGAGTCACTTAAGGTTTGGGGTTGGTTTTTTTTTGTTCCCCCCGCCCCCAGTCATGGCTTCCAGCAGTCTATTCCACATGATGCTGTCTTTTGCACGGAATGGCCCTGAATTTCTCCAGACCCTATCTACACTTAATTTCCTGGTTAATAGGAATCCTGGTTAGTCCTAGTGCTAGTTTGTTCATATCTCTTCAATTTCTGGATGCTTTCATTGAATAAACCTACACTGCCATCAATGTCAGCCAAACATAATTTTGAAAACTCTTTTTAAAATCAATATGCAAGCTTTAATTTTAAGATTACAAGACAGTGCAGTGTATTAACACCAGAAACCATATATTTATATTCTTCAGTCAAATTCAGTTGCAAGGGACCTCTGACACGTTATTCAGCAGCTTCAATTCTAAGTTAAAGGAAAGTCTCTTGCAAGCCATTCATATGTTCCATCTTTAAAAGAGTAAATGGCACCAGGAAGTCTTATTTCTAGAGCTATTAAGGTTAGTAAGTCTGTGCTTACAGTTAGCAGGTTTGGCTGTCTTTTCCACATTCCCTCCTGAAAAGCATTCGTGTAACTGGAGATTTAAGATTGTCTCATCTTCTCCAGATCTTCCTATAACATCAAGATAGAAGTTTTGACTGCCACAACTGAAATGAAACTCCCAGTCCTTTCTAACTTTTAAGTACAAGACTAATTTTAAAACCTGAAGCTCAGTCTGTTGTGCATCAGCTGTCATCCGGAGCAATAAACTACATCATAAAAGAAGTGCTAAAACATTTGTTCTGGAAAAGACTTCCTGTGTTTCAGTCCAATACTCTACCATTTTTTGCAGTCTCATTTTATAACCCTATTCATATGTCAGTCATGTTCCATTTTAAAATGGGTTCAGCTTTTCATGCCATTTGTTTCTATTAGAAGCTTGATCAAAACCTGATTCCTCTGGTGGTTAGATCTGCCTGATTTCTGACCTAAATGTAATTGCAGTCACTTTATACACCTTGGATTTTGAACCAGACCCCAGATTTCTCTCAGATGGTTCTTTCTTACCCATGGTGTAGAAACTGCAAACCACTCTTTGAAGATGGGGTGAGTTGACCTTGGCTAGGTGCCAGGTGCCCACCAAGCTGTTCTATCACTCTCTCTCCTCAACAGGATGGGGGGAAGAAAAATAGGGTGAAAAGCTTGTGGGTCGAGATAAGGACAGGGAGATCACTTACCAGTTACTGTCACAGGCAAAACAAACTCGACTTGGGGAAATTAATTTTATTTATTGTCAGTTAATAACAGAGTAGGATGGTGAGAAACAAGAACAAATCTAACAAAAACCTTTCCCCAGCCCCTCCCATCTTCCAAGGCTCAATTCAAAGGGTTGCATTCGGTTCATAAAGCTTTGTCTCTGCTGCTTCTTCCTACTCACACTCTTCAGGGCACTGGGACGATTGGTGAAGGATCAGGAGCACAGGTAGTGTTTTCCTCAATCCCTTCAGTGGCAGGGAAGAATACTGACAGGGACAGGAAAACACACCTGATCAACACGTGGCTCAGGGGCTGGTGCCACCRGCAGAATTTTGGCTTTTTTGACCACGGGGAGGTTTACACGGCACTGAGCCTGCTGGCGACAGATGGAGGTCAGCTGTCTCACAGAGGAAAAAGGATTCTGGCTCATGAGTTGGCGGGACTCATCGAGAGGGCTTTAAACTAGGTTCGAAGGGGGAAGGGGATAAAACCAGGCTCACTACAGATGAGCCTAGGGGTGGCATGCCAACGTTGAGGGCGAAATCGATAGCCCAGCTCAAGTGCATCTACAGCAATGCACGCAGCATGGGTGGCAAACAGGAGAAGCTGGAAGCCATTGTGCAGCGGGATAGCTATGACTTAGTCGCCATCACAGAAACATGGTGGGGTGACTCTCACGATYKGAGTGCTGCAATGGATGGCTATAAGCTCTTCAGAAGGGACAGGCAAGGAAGGAGAGGCGGTGGGGTGGCTCTGTATGTTAGGGAGTGTTTTGACTGTCTAGAGCTCAACGATTGTGGTGATGATAAGGTCGAGTGCTTATGGGCAAGGATGAGGGGGAAGGCCAACAAGGCAGATATCCTGCTGGGAGTCTGTTATAGGCCACCCAACCAGGATGAAGAGGCCGATGAAGCATTCTACAAGTGGCTGGCAGAAGTCTCGCAATTGCTAGCCCTTGTTCTCGTGG
>JAYKAV010000722.1:1647357-1695264 GCA_035582835.1 Phoebastria nigripes | reverse complement strand
AAAAAAAAAAAAAAAAGCCTTTAGCAAAACAAAACTAACAAACAAAAAAGAACGTGACTACATCTCAGTTGCTTCTGTTTGGTTGCTGGAAAAACAGAAGATGCATGCAGAAATGTTTAGAACTTCAAAAATATAAAAATATAGAGAGTAAGATGTGTTTAGCACATCAATAAAATATCTTGAAACTTTGTATTTGAAATGATGGATGATAAATGCCTTTTGATGACATACATGCAATTAACACAGTATTTGTGCATAAATAATTTGAGTCAAACTTTTAGGTTCTGAGAGTAAATAGTCACTATGGAAATACTGAAACTTAGTGCAAAAAACCTATTACTGAAACGACTGAGCCTAACATAATTGAAGGTATTCTTGTATTTCCAGTGAACAAGAGTTACTGCAAGACACAGACCTTAGGCAATAGTAGAAGTCTATTTCTTCTTTCATAGGTAGCACTATTTAAAGGAAAAGAGCCTGAAAATAAATGGCAGCTTTCTACCAATGCCAAGAAATTTAGTTTTCTTTGTTATTGACCTAGAAAAAATCTTCCAGAATTGCAGAGTATTTAGAAACAAAAGAAACATTTGACCTTTGGCTGAAAACACAGCAGAACTTGGGCCTCGCCTAATGAGTTGCTGCACAGTTAGAATCTTCTCCCAGTCATAAGAAATGCAAGCAATCTAAATAAGGATTCAGTGTACTTTTTATGAATTTATTATGTTTGAAACAGAGTTAATGATTCATATAAGTCACCGAATTAAAAGATTAACTCTCCCTTTATTTCTTGGCTGCCTGATGTCATCAACAAGAAGTTGTCATAATAAATTAAATACAGTTCAGTGAAAAATGAGAGAACATCAAATATGTTTTGAAAAAAAAAGTTATGTATTGTACTGGAATGTAAATGATGCATAGGAAGGTTGGTCATTTTTGTTACCCCCTTAGCATGATTAAAAACCAGGTATTTATTTTGGAGTCTCAGGATCCTTGTGACTGATCAATGATCAGAAACACATGCTTGGATTTAATTTAGAAATGCRGAGCCAAGTGCTGGATTCTCAGTTTTCTCTTCTTTCAGTCTACATAGTGCAGACAAAAATGGAAAATGTATGCCACATCTCCTAAATTCACAAATTTGTTGCTCACCATTTGTTTTGCAAATTCTTGTCTGAAGCAGAGATTGTGGTGTGAGGTTGGGGAGTTCATCCATCCAAATTTTCGTGGTGTTCTGCCAACCCATGGAAGTCTATGTCCCTGCTGGAATTTTCACCTAAAACCCCTGCCTGTCTGCCTGAGACATGCACAGAATTTAAAACATGGTAGATAAAAGGTTGCAGAGTCTAATCAGTCACCTAATTAGTGTGAACAGTATTAATTAAAAAAATGCTTTCTGATGATTGGTTCATTTCTGCTCTCAAATATAAGAGAATGATTGTAAGAGAAACCCTTTGAAATGGTAGCTACTGTAATTCAAGTTAAATATCTTTTGTTGTTGTTGTAATGAGAAAAACATGAATAAGACAATCGGGTACAATTGATTACCGCGTAGAACACTATGTTCTTTTTAAAATGGACCAGAAACGACAGGGAAAACAGTCTGGCAGCTAACCTCTTCAGTCCTGATGATTTACTAAAGACAGAAACATGCATTTAAATGGCTAGGTGTCAAATTTAAAAAAAGACAGGAAATGTTTAGAGGATACCTATTACAGATGTAAGAAAGAAATATAACAAGGCTGCTTTCCTATGTGGAAAGCAAACACAGGTCTTCATATAAAAATTTCCCTAGCCCGTTAATTTCTTAAAAGGTTGATGTCTTGCCATCCTTTTACATTTTATTGTCATGGTTATCATGAGGAATTTGGTAAGCAGTGAAAGTGTGCACTCTACCAAAATCTTTAGCCTTTTTCACACATCAGTTTAATAATAGAAACTTGTTAAAAGAATATTTGTTCCTAAGAGAAAGTAGTTTGGAAAGGAGAAGGTTGGTAAGAATACAATGCTTTTTCCCTTCAAGTGATGTGCGGAGAGAACTGAGGAGTTGACTCAAGTCTGTGAATTCAGTTACAGAAAAGAATTAAGTGGCTGGCAAAATAATCCTGTGTCTATTCAGGTAACAAAGACTTACCCACAAGCAGAGTATAAAAAGCAAATACTAGTGGTAGTATTTATTAGTTGATTCATACGTACCTGGTGAAATGATGTGTGCACTGAAAGCATTTTAAAGAATTCTATTTTTCTCCTTATCTAGCTTGGGGAAAAGGGTATGTTGCTCAAGTAGAAAGTTTTGTCTTGCAGCACTTGTGGGATAACTAGAGTTAAGAAAGTAAAATAGATTGTTTGTCAGAAAAAAACACAGGTCATCCCCTTTTCCCAGAAAGTGGTTACACGGAATTTAGGTGGTATAACAAGAATATACACCATGAATTACATTGCATATATTTTTAAATTCTTATTTTTGATCTATTGTAAATTGTAATACATGGTTGACAAAGAGGTGGAACAATTCTGAAGGTTTCTGTGTAACAGGTTGCAATCTCTGTTTGTATGTTAACAGTCTAATTTTATACATGCAAATCTGTTCTTCCAAAACCAGATTAGGTTTATCTAGGTCTAGTTCATGATGTTTAACAAACAACAGTTTTCTGTTCTGCTTTTGAAATTGGATATTTGTGTTCTTTATCAGCTTATTAGTATGTTGTGTTAACCTACAATGAACAAAGACTCTCAGGAATCTATTAAAACGGCTTGCTGATAAGGCTTGATTTGTTCAGTAAATTTCAGCAGCTAAAGTGTTCCCAGTTAGCTGTAATCACAGATATCTTAGAAGATATACTAGCAGTAAGCAGTTACTGCAAACTGATATGGAAGATCAAATGTGTTTCTGCAATTTTGTGCTTCAAGCTAAATCTATGTTTATGGATTTGTGATCTCTCTTTTTTCTTTTAAGCATGAGTGCTGGATACTCAGTATATTCCCCTGAGGTCATCCATTAATGAAATAACTGGAGATAGTGAATACACCATGCTTTTAAGCAAGGTTATTATATCTTTGTTTTTGAAAACACAAGAGTAGGGGAAAACAATACAAATAGAGATAATTTTGCTATAAACATCACACTTGTCATCATGCTGCATTAATAAAGCAACTAGAAAGAGAAAATACCGGTGTCTTGTCACTTTGCAGTTAGATATTCAGATAGTACTGGTGATGTGGTGTATGATTGTACAGGTATTTCAAATCTAGTATTTCAAAATCACTTCCCATTTACTTAGGGTTTTTTTGAAGTATTTGCCACATTGTTTTTCTGGAATTTCTTTCCTTTTCTTTTTTTTTCTTTCCTTTCTTTTTAAAAGTACATTTATTTCATGTCAGTGTTAGGTCACTCTACCCACTTGGCACAGATGTTGGCTATTTAGGGATCAGCTACAATGCTCTTGCTGTAGCCACTGTTCCCTTGTTTAGTGAGGTTCTTGAACCGGCAGCCTTTAAAAAAAATAGGTACATTTACTAGAATGTTACAATTTTTTATAACCCACAGAGAAAAGGAGTGAGCGAGCTCACAGACATCTCTTTTCAAATCCAGTGGTAGAAAAAGGTACAGCGTCCGTTACCTGTCACTGAGTTCTGGATAAGCAGTTTTTAGCACCGTTCAATAAAACTTGTTAGTATGTGCAGTGCACATTTTACTGTTACAAATGGCAGAATCCTCATTAGCCTTGCTGCTCACTGTGTTTCAGCCATGACATCCACTGTTGGCCTGCTAGGAAAGCGTGAAAGTGCTTCCAAAAGTACCTACCCAATTCAGTGATGAACGGACATCTTATTAATAAACCAGTGGAATTTAATTAGGGTAAAACCACCCAGTGCTTTGTATATTCACTCTGTAAAAACTGAGAGCTGTCATGCTTTATCCAGTATTGTGTAATGTCAGTGCCGTTTTTCAAAAGTCATGGCAAACAATAGTGAGTCTTCTACCGTAAAAATGAACTCAGTTGTTTTTTTTTTCTTTAAAGTAACAAGATCTGAAGAGTACATAGCTTTATTCCAGCCATTGTCTGTAGAACCGCTGTTGTGTGCAGCCAGGATTTGTCTAGGACCATTAGATCCTCCTGTCTTCTCATCATGGCATCAGTGACTGATAGCTACTGTAAGATTTAGTCTTTCATTACCATGGTAGGAAAGCTGTAGTTGATCAATAACAACAAAAGCAATAGTAAAAGCAGTTCCCTTTTTATTTAAATGTTAAGTGATATGCTGCAAGTGCGCTTGAAACTAAATGATATGGTTGGCATAAAAAGCTGACATTTATAGAATGCCAGTAGGTAGGTAAGTGCAAGAGGGCAAAGTTTGCTTACTAAATCTATTGTTAGTAGTAGATCAAGTTAAAATGGTTTATTTTTTACTTAGATTTACATATGGGAGCACAAGGGAATTTCTGTACTTGTATAAGAGAGGGTGGGCTTGAGGGGGAAGATTATAGGCAGCCTGTTAAAGGTAGATTGATATTGTTACTTTTTGCATTCTTCTTTAAAAGTTGGGGTTTTTTCAGCTTACAGAATGTGTTTACTTTTATATAAATAGCAGGCAGATGTTCTTTAAGGATGGTGATTTTTCAGGTTTGTTCAGGCATATCTGATTTAAAGAAATTTGTTCACTTTATTAGCCACAGTAGCATCTGTCAGACCACAGACTGCTAGGTGGCACAACAAAGGTGTGTACAATTGGCACAGTCCCATTTAGACCGTATTTTAGTGAAGGTGTCATGAGTTACGCTCACATGCAAGTGTGGGGTTTGATACTTTAGCCTGATGCAGGTGCCACAGATGACATATTTTGTGTGGATTTTTTTCCCTCAATTGCTGAATGTGTAACATTTGAAATGGCATTGGGTGTAACAAGTCTATAGCACTGTTTTTTCACACTTAGCACTTTTGATGCTGCATTGAGCTTTAAAAAATTGGCATCACAGTTAATTCTGTTTTGCAAGTTTTGCATCTTCTCTAAGATAATAATGATTGAGCTAAGCTGGGAAAAAAAGAAAGAAAAAAGAAAGACTTAAGCTATTATCTATTCTTCACTTCATTTTATTCTTTCCTGTACTATTCTTCGTTTCCTAAGCTTGAAAAGCAATACAGTTGTTGCCTCAAACTTTGCTTGCAGTTTTCTCTCTGGCTGTTGTTCTCTGCTGTACTTTTTTGTCATTGCATGTTCTGTTTCTTCAAACTCTGAAAACATAAGCCTATCTACATATTTTCTATTTGCTGCTCCTTCTATTCTAAAGTCCTTTTTCTCACTTCCTTTCTTACTCTCTAACTTCCTTCACTTGGCACGTCTTCTGGCCCACTCTGCACACTCCCACTGCCCGCTCCTCTCACCACCTTGTCTTTGTTTGCCTGTCTTCTTGCTTCAGCATGCTTCCTTTCTCGGCTTCCCTCTCCGTCTTGCCGTCTCTGCCTATCTCATCTCCAGAAATATAGATAGATATAGATACATGTATACATGTCCTTCTCCATTTCCCCATCTGGGATGGCTTCTCTTTTTTTTCAAAGGTCTGTCCTCCCTGTGTTTGTTCTTTTTGTGCTTTGAGTGGTCGTGTGCTACGGGGAACTTCCCTGGTGTGTGCCCCACCACACAAGGTAGCTGCTTTCTCAGCATGGTTTCATCACACATGTTGGTCTGCGCTGGTTGGGATGGGATGTGGGGAGACAGAGGATAGAGAGGTCCATGAATTTTTTGGTATTGGCTATATTAAAAGAGTGTCAAACACTGTTCCCTGGTAGAGAAGTGGAAAGCCTCTGGTTCATGAGGGAAGGGCATCATGGTGGTGTTTCTGCTGCTGTTGAGAGTCTCGAGAAGAGACTGCTGTGATCTTCGTTCACCAAGTCATTGCTATATGGGCTGCAATACTTAGGAGTCATGGGAGTAATTTCTCCTAACCACAGACAGTTACTATTACACTTGCCTATATAAAGCTTCCTTGGTGATTAGAGTTAAAATAAAACACTTTCAGGGCATGTTTCACCTGACCTGTTCCAAATGTCCTTAGAATGGAATGAATCATGTTCCAGAATTGCCCATTTCTCTCTGTTAACTGCAAAGGGAATTTAGATGATTATCGGGGAAGTAAATACCAACATTTGATCAGATGAGTTGTGCTCACTTGTTTTGTACAGACTCAGATGGAAAGAAGAAAATTGTATTGAGTCAGACAAGTAATTTGATGGTTCAGAAAAGGTATTCAACACTTCTGTTAGCATCACAGACTGTTACACAAACGGGGAGATAAAGCCGAGGTAGAGCAAGCTTGTTTGTGCTAATGAGGCATCTGATGAGTCTGCTAATAAGGAAGAATTTCTCGAAGTCCTGTGTTTTAACAAGAGCTGATGTAAATATTGTGGGGAGTTAAAATTAGCCAGAGGAGTTTAATACTTACTGTCTCAGCTGCCAGTCTTACTTTGCAATAACACATCTTTCTAAATTCCCTTGAACTGACCTTGTTTGCTTTTCACTCTTTTTTTCCTCTCTGAAGAGAACTAATTCCCTGGGTGCGCTTGAGAATCCAGGTTAGGCTGGGAAGAAAATTTATCTGAAAAGAACCCAGCTAACTTTGAGGCTATTCCACTGATGCTCGTGAAAGTTTTAACTGGTCTGTCAGAATACATTGTGCTGATGGCTGACATCTTATGTGCTTTGGCCAAATTCTTCCCGATTGTTTAACCTCTTCAATCCCTTTAACTCAATGAGAAGGTGAAGAGTTGGTTCATTCTAAGACTAAGATGTGCTAGGGAAGTAAAGGCTTTAAAAAATCAGTAGGACAGCCAATTTTGAAAGTGTTGCCATATGCTAAACTTTTTCTAGTGCTCAGTGAAATGGTCTTTACAAGGAAACCTTAGGCATTTTTATCATACGCTCAGATCATGTTAACTGATGTAGTATCTGAAGAAAGAACTAAAAGATTGTCTAGTAAGTATCTAAAACAATGTCAGTATATTTAATAAGATATTACCTCTTCCTGCAAAGCTTGCCAGTTTAGACTGTCATAGCTAAAATAATATTATTCCTCTTAAAATTACTGTACGGAATATGATGTTCACTTTATTATATGAACATTACTTGAAATAACTATGGAGTCTTTTTTTTTTTTTTTTGACTTGTGCATAAATTTCTGAAATGAAACCAGAACAGCAATTTTCATTATAGTGCTGTGTAGCACTGCAGGAGTATTTGAGTAAATGGAAATAATTTCAAATTATTGCTGTGTACTGCCCGTTTCTAGTACTGTGGAGTACAAAAATAACTTTGTGGGTTCATTTGTAATAGCCCTTACAAAATTAAGTTTTTGAGGATAAATTGAAAAAAATACCCCAACAAACCTCCAAAACAAAACTTCAAAAGCAACACAAAGCAAAAAAAAAAGGAAAAAAAAATTACTGCAGTCAAAAGATTGTGAGACTGCTATTAGGCAACCATGTTGTAAATAGGTGTATTTTCTGCAGTTCCTGTAACTGAAGTGATTGTGCTTACAAATGGTCCATGTAACAGTGAACTTTCAGTAAGACCAAGAAGGTCCCCTTTGGGGATTGTTAACACAGCAGTAGCTACAGAATGGGAAGGCTGCCCCTTGTCATCACCGGTGGCAGAGGCAGTACTGCCCGTAAGGCAGGGCAGCCCTGCAGTTCCAGTTCTTCCATCAGCAGGAGGCTGCCCGCCATGGTCCCGCACCTTCCTCCTCCCCAGGGCTGGCCACTGGTGCCCTGCACAATCTCCTCTCCTCTCCTCTGCGCTGGGAGTCGGCAGAGCGTGCTTCGCACATGAGCTCGCCCTCCTCTTCACATGCCATCTCTTAGGGCAGCGCTCCTCTCTCAGACTAATGGATGCATCTTTCTGATCATGGAGTAATGAAATTACAAAACCAGACTACTACTTTTTTTAGTAATCTCCTCCTTTCTTTTACTTTGGTAGAGGCAAGGGGCTTTCATTTATCACAGCCAGTGTTTTTCATTATTGGACAAACTACACTGCTATAAAATAAGCACCCAAACTAATTACCCATAAATCTTTGTTTATGGATAATTACTGTTAAGTCTTTGCAAATTAAATTCACTCTGATGGACAAACGATGAAGCTCTGACCTTCTACCATTACAGTTGATAGGAGTAGATTTTAAACTTAGGGGAATAATTTCACATCTTTAAATTCTAGTCAGGGAGATTGATAGAGCAAACTGGGAGAAAACAAGCTAACTCTTGATTTTGTTAATGATACTGGCAGTAGACCTTTCTGATAACTGTAGAAAATGTGCTGAATGCTGTGTTCCTCCTTTGGGAACAAAATGTGATGCTCTTACAAAATTACATAGGCCCTTGGTGTAAGAAGGGGAATGAAGATGGAACTGAAGTGGTTAGTTGTGTGACATACTAAATGGGAAGTTTGCTGATTTTATTTCATTTTTTCATAATATTTACAAAATTATGGTGAGTAGTAGGTTAGCAATAGTTGTTAGTTTCAGCAGGAAGCTAAGCACATTTGTTGAGACATTGGAAATCAGAGTCTTTTCCAACAACAGTTTGCTTAAAAAAAAAAAAAAATTAGAATGATGAAGTCTTCTCTGGCCTCTCTCACAAAATCTATGCTATTTCACAGATATCAACAAGTGAGCCTAGAAGTTCCCCATAACTGGTAATTACTTTTGCTGCCTGTGTTATTGTAGTATGACTGCAGTGAATGTATACATACAAGTAACACATATATTAAGCCATAGTGTACTAATCTAGGATAACTTATGTAATGTAATTATTGTTACCAGTAACTGCATATAAAATATGTCATATGTGTGGTGAAATCATATTCTGAAGTAGAAGCTTGGAGATCATTAAGGTCCTGAATAGCGTTAACAGTATTATCAAAGGTTGATTACTCTGATCATTTATCTTCAAGATGGTGCCCTTGAACAAGCAGCAAATATATCTTTCTTCAGACTTGAATGGTTGGGATTTCCTCTGTTTAGATCTTCATTTTCCCTAAAGCTAGACACAATATCTATCTCTGTTACCTTGCAACTAGTAATCAGCATGCCGTGCATTTTTCCCTCTTGCCATCCATGGCTTATTAAAACATTTGGTAGCTTGATACTGGCTGAGCATTGTGTGAATGCCTGCTAAGTTTTCTTTGAAGATGTCTTCCTGTTTGCCCAATTTTCTTAATAGTCAAAAACTTACTGGCTAAAAGTCAACTCTGAACAAGTAATCTCAAGAGCCAGTGTGGGCATGGTGTGCTTTTCCCACAGAACAGCATCATGCCTGAGTGTGGCTGGGTGTTCAAGCCTCAGAGACCCTCTGTTCATCAGAGGACACATCAGCGTGGCTGTGCCATGCCCTCTGGTAGCATGATTTGCTGTCTGGTTCTGAGGCTAGCCTAGGTTTGGCAATGTTTCTCCTCTGAACTTCAAATAGAAGTGAAAGGTGGTGATATCATATGGCTGATAATTCTGTTTTACCTGCAAGAGAAATAATACAACTGACTATAAACTGCATTCAGAGCAAACTCTTTTATGCAGAACATGTATTCTTTTACAATACTTTAATACTGTGGCATAAGGAAATTACCAGAGGTTGAGAAATTATCCACGAGGTTTTGTGGGACTGTAAGATGTTATCTGCTATCAAAAGGGACATTCTTCATCAGAAATTCATGTATGTTTACTAGGAGACAGTAGGCTGTGGTAAATGTCGATGTCCAGGAAATCACGCAGATTTCTAGAAATTATGACGATGGCAAAACACTATCACTAAACAAAGCAAAGGAAAGTTTTCTTTAGATTACCTTCTGTGGGGAATAATTCAGTATTTGAAAGTGCAAATGAAATAAGTAAAAAAAAATGCATTTTGGCTGAGTATGTTGCACTTATTTCTACTTCCATAAATAGTACTCTCCTGTTCTCTCACTCTATTGTGGCCCACACTAGTGTTCTTATTCCTGTTGTAGTCTGGTGATGCAATGTAACATGCATTGCTTTCTGTTAAATGTAGGATGGAAGAATCTCTGGCTAAAAATCATGCACCTAGATTTTAAAGCGCTGCCTCCAGTCCTTGTGTGTTGGTAAGATGTTTTAATTTCCATGCTGCAGTGAAGAATGTATTCGGCTCCTTGCAGTGTTTGGAGTTCTCTGTTGTGTTTGCTGCTTTTGACTGTACCTCTGTGAAGTGGGAAGGATTCATTTGAATTCATGGGCAGTGAACCATTGAGTGGAAGCTCAGTGAGTTTACAGTGGATTCCCAAGCAGGGGCAATATGGTCGCAGACCAGTTGAACAAGGGGATAATGTCTGACTCGATAAAAATAATGCAGTTCATCTTCTCTCATGTGGCTGGTAAAAGGGATATTTGTAAATGTACTTCAGTTTTCCTGCTGATAAATGCACTAGAAATATCCTAATTCCATCTGTTCTGTTTCTTTCCTTTCTTTTGAGAGGAGAGGGAGGATTTGCCATAAATAACAAGAATGTTTGGAATTGCAACATACTGAAGTATTTGCTGGGTGTAACTTCATAATATTTGCCCTGTGGGCCTACCCCTTGAGAGCAATCCAGTGACCAAAACTAGGAGCTGTTTCATGACCCAAATGAATCAGCCAGAGAAATGTGGGTCTTCTGAGTCAGGGTGACCTTTTTAGGATTTCTTTCCCTCTTTCTCTCTACAGAGTTTCACTGTATAGCCAGGCTACCTCAGCATCTCTGCAGCAGCAGCAGCAGCATTTGATTTCTCTGCCTGTAGCCAGGCCCACCCTGCTGAAAGGTTAGCAGATGGACTATGTCAGAAGTTAGCAATTTTCACTGGAGGTGCAATGCATGTGTTTTTAAATGCCTTGGTTTTACTGGCCAAAAAGGCCAGTTTGCCACTTCTTAAGAAGTCGGTCTAATTTGACTTCCCCGAAGAACTCAAGTGAAAGTATAATGCAGCACTTGGAAGTCAGTTTCTCAGATAATCATGTCGCTGACACAGACTGGCACAAAAATTGTATTTTATCAAGAAGGAGAGTTTTTGCCTCTGGGCAATAATTCAGGAAATTTACTAAATTTTCTATTATTGTAGCTCGACACTGCAAAACAACCCCCATAGTAAGCTTAGGTCTTACTGGAGCTATTTGTGAGATCTATGATGAGGAGGGGTTTTTGCCCTTTGATAAAAGCTAAGAGGTACCTGAGCTACATGTCTCATTTCTTTTTTATTTCCCTCTTCTGTTTTTTGGTTTTGGTTGGTTTTGTTTTGTTTTGTTTTGTTTTGTTTTTTAAGGCCTTAGTAGTCCCATGTTAGAAGAGTGATGCCGCTAAAGAAAGGTGTCTTTTGCTTTTTACTTTTGGAGCAATGAAGGCATAAATTTAATATTCTGATTACTCATCTTCACAGATTTTACACTACAACACCGTGCAATTAAGTCCTAATCCTACTCCGTTGCTGATGGCAAATTTTCCCTGTAGATAAATTTTGCATTTATGCTGCTACAGAAAGGCTTACCAAAGACAAGGGACTTCAAAAGTGCTCTAATTGGCTAAATGCAGCATTAGGGGGAAATCCAGAGATATTGGAGTAAATGTAGGATAGCAGCGTGTTGTTCAGGTACCAGGCTTTTTTCCTAAGGGGACTGACACAATGGCTTTGAAGAGTCCTATTCAGAAACAAGAATATAGAGAAATGAAGCTGTTAAATTGAAATATATGACCTGAAACTTCTAAGTGGCTTGCAATAGCCTGTAACTAGCTTCATGTAAGAAGAAGAGTATATAACAGATAGAAACATTTCTCAGTAACATCTGCTTTGGAGTGAATTTATTGCTTATGTATCTGAAAGATTAATAGATACAGCTAGACAGGTGTTACTTAGTTTTTCTATACCCTGGAATGCCAGTTCTGGTTCTTTAACATTAGGCTGCTTTGAGTGTGTTTTGTTCTTTATCTAACTGACATATTCTTCAACATTGTGCAGTCATTGTCTACATGTACAACTGCATGACATCACCATGTCCCACTTCTGACCTAAACTATTTTTCAGACCTACATCAGATGTCCACAGTTGAAAGGCTATTGTATAACTCAGCTACTCTTCACTCTTTATATTCTACCTCAACTTTCTGCTGTCTTTGAAAGGAGATACAGAGGGTTTCTAACCTTCCCGAGCAGCAGCAGAATGCATTTGAGGCTGTCTGTCAACTCTAAAGAGTGCTAAACTTCTCTTTTACTGTGAAAATGATGTCCACGAGTAATGCTGTTATTGAAAACTTCTATTTCCCTGTAATTACTAGAAAAACATCTTAGTGATGTCCTTCTGATGGTTCTGTTTGTTGCTTTTATTTCCATAACATCTTTCCCCAGGAAAACAGAAAAATCTAGGATTTTTTGTCAGTGTTATTGGTTTCAATGTGGTATGGTGTTACTCAGGCTAGCTCTGAATCAGTTCTTTTCTTCCTGTATGGGTTTACCAGGGGAAAAAAGATGGGTGAAGTGCGTTAAAACCCTCATTAGCATCAGCTTATATGTTGTGCATGTTCCAGTGTCCTGTGATAAAATCATGGCCCCATGGCTGTGTGTGTAGTTCCTCCACCTCCCTCAAGTCATATTGAGGTTCATCGCTTCCTCTTGCTATGGCTAAACATTTTTAAGTACCTGAATTAGTTTGTAGATATACCCTGGTTTCCATCAGTCTGAACCACATTTTTTATATAACCAGGGAAGGGACAGGCATTTGGTGTAACCTAAGGCTGTAATGTTTTTACTGTGAGGCATTTTAGTTTACGTTCTGCCTACCTAATTTACTAACTGACCCTAAACAGAATTGGGAGAGTTGCTGAGATAAATGGTGCACAGTCTTCCCAAAATACGGAGATGCTTAGGGGAGAGAAATAACAAATCATGGGTAGTAAGTTACAGAACTGCTGATAGCTCCAGCAGGTAAATGGAAGAAGCAGAAGACTGCAGGAGGAGAGGGACAGAGTGTGGGACAGAGCCTCCTGTGTCCTTGAGACTGAGGTCTGCATTGTGCACAACACTTTTTGGATCCTTGGGCGTTTATAGAAAATGTAATACAAACTGCTCACACTAAAGGGCAAGGGCTACGTTTAGCCACAATCATTAATATTTTGTCAGCCATAACCACTTGGCTTTAGTGTCAAGATAGGACACAGTGCTCCACAAATTTCTGTGATCTGTGTGCTTGCAACAGTTTTTCAAGTTTGTCAGTGTATTCAGTGTTTAAAAAGCACTAGTGTTGTTTCATTAAAAACATTAGTTTCCTGACTAAATTCCCAAATTTGCCATTGCCAACAGGTTTATTACTAAGTCAGGGGGGTAAAAAAAATTTATATTTTCAAAGATTACAGATGGAAGCATAAGGAAAGAATCTCTGAATGAAAACCTGGATAAACTTCTCAGCATTATAGTGAACCTCAAAAAATTATAAGTTTGGTTTTTTTTCCCAGGATGTATCAAATAATTTAAAATTATATTATACTTTGCCTTCCTTTTTGAAGCCAAAGCTTTCAAAAGCCTGACCTTACTAAAGTTCTCTATATAATTGACATATGCTAAAACTTTCTGATGTATCTTTTGCAAGATAAAAATATTATTAAGTAGATACTTGCACTGCATATGAAAATATTGTGAATACATAATTAAGCAATCTGGATGGATGGTCTATTGATCACAATGAGTGCTGTACATGCTCTGTTAAATCTTCAAAAAAGAATTGTTGTTCAATTTTGCATGAGTTTTGGTAAATCAGATTCACAAAGTCCCAGCCCAGAAGCAGCATTTCAACATACGTAAAGCTCACTAAGTTTGCAGAGTTTGACTTCAGTAGTCAGCAGCGCATAAGATCTCATTAAGGGTATTTTCTCTTTAAACATTAAGAAAACACACCATGGGAGGGGGTGGCAGGAGTACATGATACCTTCCACAGCTCAGTTTTTATTCAGAGGAAAATGCTCTGCATATGTATGCAATGCTTGATTGTCTCTCCGTGGGACACAAAGTGTTGTGCAGCATGGCTGGTCAGCCCTCTCGAAGAACCTGCTTGTCTGACAACAGCCTCATGAAGATCTGTGGAGGTCTGTGTCAAAGCCTTCCTCCCTGCTTGTGCGTCACAGCTCTTTTCACTGGTCTGGTGGCGTCAGGCTGTGCCTGATGTGGATGCTGAAGCCCATGCCTGCCAAGGACATTTGCTGTGCAGGGCAGGCACCAGCTATTTGCGTAAATCGACAGCTAATTGTATGACTGTAACCCAATTAGTGCTTATAAGTGCATGAACCAGTGCGTGGGCATAACTGACCACACTTTTTATTCCAAGTCTCTCTCTGAAAGTACATGGGGAACTTTTTTTTAAATATGTTTAAAAAATAAATCGTAAATCTGTAAGTCCTGTACAGACTATGTTGCAAATACTGCTCAGCTGTGATTCTATTTCACATGCTAATAAAGGCTGGAAATGCCAGTCTTCAGATGTGTCATTGGAGTATGCTGTGCTTGAAGTTTCAGTACATGGGGGAGAACATGAAAGAATTAATTTATTTTAAAATCTGTAATACACCGTTGTGTTGAATTCTTTATGTACAGGAGTACAGACCGACATAGATTAGATTAGAATCATTATCCTGGATTACAGAGCAGCTCTGACAGCTGAAAAGCCTTAGTCCTTTAAAAATGGAAATTGCAGTCATTGGAAATGGCAGTCTTTCTCTAACATAGCTGATTAAACAGTGGCTTGGTCAGTGGCTGGTATAGGGAGCTTCAAGAAAAGATAAAAGATGTTCATGGACTATAAGATCTGGAATCTTCTTCTGGAAAACAGTAATTTCACTCTCGTAACTACAGAAAAGAGCTCCATCATCTCAAGCATTGAGTAGTGGTGACACTTTCTTGAATATATAATTCACTGTACAGGCACTTGCTTGCATATGTATGTCATTAGTTACCAGGATGGTCTGTGATCACTGTCACTGAGAATGGTTTCTGTGACATTCTGAACATCCTGTTGAAATTCCTGTAGGTATAAATGTCTGCATTGGGAGATGTCAAATGATAGGAAGATAAAAAGTGGAATTTCACAAAATGCAGAAAAAGCAACACAGAACAGAGGACACGGCAGCAGCTCTGGGAAGGGAGAAAGCTGAAGGTGCATCGTTGATTAAATTTACCAAGGAAGAGATTTGAGAAATGTGCTAGGGGGAAGAGGAGAAAGAAGAAAAAGTTAAGTCCTTTACTTAATAGGGAAGACAAGCAAATAAAACATTGTGTAGAGAAAGCTAGGGTCTTTGTAAAAGGTTAATAGAATATTAAAGGCCCAATTAGAACAGATGTGAGAATATTTGGGTAAGTCAGAGTGCTGATGTTCATGGTGAGCTGGTGATGTTCACCCCAGAACACTGAAGAAGGAAACTCTTGGGAGCAAAACCTGAGTCTTCAGCTCTTATCCTTGAGAAGTGACTACAGGCAGGTGAAGTCCCAAAAGTCTAGAAAAGCAAAATATAGGTGAGTGAAAAAAGGATGGCAGGTGATTGAGTCCATAGATTGTAGTTCAGTAAGGCTCACATCAATACCTGGAAAAATATTGAAACAAGTTATTAAATGATCAATTTGTAAGAGCTTAGAGAGTGGTAAGAGAGAGGCAGGCAATACTTGCATGGCTTGAGTCTGTGTGTGACTCTGTGAGTGCTTTTTGTTTGTTTTGTTTTGCAGAGTGTTCATGGCCTATGGGATAAGGTGGACATGGTAAATATGGTGCAGCTTGACTTCTGTTGAGATTCCTGCAGGGTTGTTGTGCTGAGTTTACGTGGCAAGGTTTTGGTAGTGGGGACCTGCAGGGGTGGCTTCTGTGAGAAGACACCAGAAGCTCCCTCCATGTCAGACATAGTCGCTTGCAGCTGGCTCCAAGATGGACCTGCCACTGGCCAAAGCTGAGCCCATCAGTGACGCTGGCGGTGCGTCTGTGGTAACATATTTAAGAAAGGGTAAAAAACACTGCACAGCAGCAGTGTGAGAGATAAGTGAGAACAATGTGAGAGAAACAGCCCTGCAGACACCAAGGTCAGTGAAGAAGGAGGGGGAGGAGGGTACTCCAGGTGCCGGAGCAGAGATTCCACTGCAGCCCGTGGAGAAGACCATGGTGAGGCAGGCTGTCCCCCTGCAGCCCATGGAGGTTAGCAGTGGAGCAGATATCCACCTGCAGCCTGTGGAGGACCCCACGCCAGAGCAGCTAGACATGCCCTGAAGGAAGCTGTGACCCCATGGAAAGTCCATGCTGGAGCAGGATCCTAGCAGGAGCTGCAGCTGCATAGAGAGGAGCCCACGCTGGAGCAGTCTGTTCTTGAATGACTGTACCCTGTGGAAAGGACCCACGCTGGAGCAGTTCATGAAGGCCTGTATCCTGTGGGAGAGACCCCACACTGGAGCAGGGGAAGAGCATGAGGAGGAAGGGGCGGCAGAGACAAAGTGTAATGAACTGACTGCAACCCCCATTCCCCATTGCCCTGCGCTGCTTGCGGGGAGGAGGTAGAGGAGTTGGGAGTGAAGTTGAGTCTGGGAAGATGGAAGGGGTGGGGGAAGGTGTTTTTAGTTTTGTTCTTATTTCTCACTGACCTACTCTGTTACTAATTGGCAGTAATTAAAATTAATTTCCCCAAGCTGAGTCTGTTTTGCCTGTGRTGGCAATTGGTAAGAGATCTCCCTGTCCTTATCTCGACCCACAAGCTTTTCCATCATATTTTTGTTCCCTCCCGTCCTGTTGATGGAGCAGAAGTGATAGAGCAGCTTGGTGGGCACCTGGCAGCCAGCCAAGGTCAACCCACCACAGTTGTGCATGGCATTCTTGTAACTCTGAGAAGGAAGGTGTGGTGACCCCAGCCTCCTGCCCACTTTGCCCCTTGGGGAGGGTGGGAGGTAGCACCGGGGTGGGTGGTAGGGAGTGCTCCAGGGCGGCTGCCTCCTCGTGGCAGGGATAGCTCAGGACTGATGCAGCACCATTCCTATGTGCATGTGGAGGAAATACAACATTTAGACCTACTTAGGTCTTTCCCAGCCACCAGAACCAAAGTCTGCCCAGCTAGAAAGGTTGGGCTTTATAGTTTTGGAAGATCAGACCTAACTTGATACCTCCCCATGCTTGCAGTAAGTTGGCATTTGGTCATCAGACTTACGAGCGCTGCAAAACTTATCGCTCTGATGGAAATAACCCCCCACTGACACAACCTGCAGCAGGGTATATTGCCTTAATGCTATCTTCGTTTATCTCAGGAAATCTGTTTTTCTGTTTTATGTATAGTGTCAGTGTGTTCTCTGCTTCAGCTTCCTCTTTCTACTGTAGCTTTTTTATTGTAATAAATTTACAACCAAGTGTTAGTCTGCAGGTTATTGTTATGATGATGGCAAATTAGGTTTTCTGATTGTAACAAAAATATTAGAAATGACAGATTAAAAGTGCTCACTATTATGGAAAATCAGTTATTTCAGTTTATCTTTTTACTTCAGAAATATAGTATCTTTAATGGAGAATATATGCAAGTATCATCAGAATTCACAAAGCGTTATAAAAAGTGTTCATTTAGGGAGCATTGGCAAAATATAATACACTCCTCCAAACTCTTTTGCGTTGCCTGGCTTTCAGTCTTACCTCTTATGATTAGAAATGGCTGTCCCACCTGGTTTAAAAAAGAAAAGTAGCTAGAAAAAAGCCAAAGAACTTTTAAATCTGCCATGTATTAAAATTTTGTTTGTTTTCTTGTGGTAAGAGATCCTGGGTTGTCACTGCACATAAACTTCTTGGCAAAAGCAACTTATTTCAGAGGAGCCATGGCATAGGAGTTGATGATTCAGCACAACACGAACCTCCAAGGAGAAAGCTGCGTAGCTTACCAAAAGGGCTATTCAGGATAAGTATGAGCACAAGAGCTTGCGGAATCGCAGAAATGACTTGGCCTAAATTAGTGTAGGAGACCAACTGGAAGAACAAACAATCCGAATGAATAGTTCTAACACCAAGGCTAACTTGTAACCCCCTGGAACAAAGAACTGTTTGCTCAGAGGAATGCAGACAATGGTGAAACTTGGTAAGGGAGATGCCCTGAGCCTGTCCGAGGAATGTCTCAAACACTCGCAAGAACCGAAACTGCCAGTGTGGCAGAGGGGCAGTCCGTAGTGAACGGCGGACATAAAAGGGGAAGGCAAATGCCATTGGGGGGGACTTCCGGACAAGCGCTCCTACAGACCAGAGACCCCCGTTGGCTGGACCAACGCTGGAACCCGGACCGGTGATGTCCCTCTCCCCCCCCCCCTCTCTCTCTTGCTCTCTTCTTCTCTTTTCCTTTAATTCTTTTACCTTTTTCTAGTAAGTAATGCAAGGCATAAACTCCCACACACGTGGTGAGCAATAAGCATTTCTGCTACCCAATTATTTACCAATGAGCCTAGCTATGGAATAAAAGTCTTTGTTTACCCACAGACCTCAGGTATTGTGCATACCCTATTCCAACCAAGAGAATCAGCGAATCTGAGTCACCTCTCCCTCCTTCTTGGTGGGATGTGACATTAAATTGGCGTCATGGACAGGATCCCCTTGGTGTTGAAAGGTCCTTGAAGGTACCGACTTTCTACCTGGGAAAGCCAGTGGGGGATACCGACTCTCCACCTGAGGAATGCGGGCAGGGAGAGTCTGGAAGTGACCTCTCAGCAATAAGCCAGGAGAGGTCCAAGCAGTGGCGATCTGTAGTTATCCGGGGAATGCGGGCGCTCAATTGCTTCCACCCCCCCGTTGTTGTTGAAGGAATATAAAGCACACCCTTCACCACTTAAAGAAACAGGAACCTCATACCAGTTGGCACGATCCAAATGCCGTAGCAGGTAAGCTTATAACCCCTAAAGAGGAAAAAACATCTGAAAAGGGAAGGGCGAAGCCACAGCGTGTGCTGCATTAGCAACAGTAACGATGGTGGCCCAGAAGAAGGGGCCAATTAATGATGAAATAGTAAAATCCTTGCAAGAACAAATAAAAACTCTGCAGAGCCAGCTAGCTGCTGAACATAACACCACTCAGTGACTCTACATGGCTCTGTTAGGTGTCTTGGACCGAGAAAAAATTCTGCGGTCCGAACTGGAGAAAGCGGGGCAAGGATCTTCTGATCGAGCAGATCTTGGTTYGGTTCCTGATAGCCAATTGGGATCTGCAGGTTCGGTGCAGTTAGCCAAAAGACAAAATCTAAGCCAAGAAGAAACTTTTCCCCAGAAAGGCAGCAAAGAAGCCATTAATTAAGACCAATGTTGGCCAAGGTGGGAGAGCTATAAAACTGAGAACCGCTGAGGAATGGGAAAACTGACCTCCCTCGAGAGCCTCAAAGGCAAAGAGAAACCTATTGTGGGCTGAGGGGATCGAAAAGGGGATTCCCCGAGATTTGATGCATGGTATGCCTGCTAAGTCCCTAGACAAGCTTATTCGAGCATGGAAAGGCAGAGGGAAGGTGCCCTCCACCGCTCCCCCACGTCAAACGACCCAGTCATGAGACAACGTGGGCTTGAGGGTCCAGTTCACCCTATCGGATACTGGTTGCATTGATGCAAAGTCATTGCAAAGATGACTATTCTCTGTTTTGTATACGTGTATTTTGCAGGTTGTGGACAAACTGTCGTGGGACCCAGGTTCACAATCGCAGTGTGGATTGCTGTTTGTATTGTTTGTTTGATTTTGTTAGGAATATTTTTGTATTGTACTAAGGAAAGATGGATTGGAAAACCTATTTTTTCTCCATTATGGTTGGGGTTATGGGATCATGGGGTAAATCCCCCAATTTGGCTTGGGAGTTGATACAAAGATTCATGCATACTTGGAACCAGACAGACCAGGGAATATGTGTTGCCCTCCCCGGTTCAGCAGCAGAGGGATTCAAATTTACAATGATTAGTTTAAATCTTACAAAAATATTGGAAAATTAGTTAAAAGGTCTTAACCAAACAGGGAAAAACATCACATGGGGAATAATTGAATCCCCTCTTCTTGAACAAAAAGAGGGACAATCATGGAGAAATAACGGGACATGGATCGGATACTCAAGGGCTTTGTATCAACTCCTGAACAATTCTACTAGGGAAAATTTGTGGAATCAAACTTGTTATCGATCTCTAAACAAAAATTCTGATATGGAAACAAATAATGTCACCGCTGTTTCTGGTCCTTGTACCATAGTACCGTGGTGGGACTCCCCCTCTGAAAGTGGTTATTTTGAACATGAATATAACGTGCATTGAGACACAGATTGGTGTATACAAATCCCTAATAAACCGGGGGAAATTCACCTTGTTGATCATACTAGATATGAATGGGCCTGGTCTTTGAAATGACTATTTAACCCCAACCGTTCTTTGTCTTCTGCTTCTGACCTCCCTGATGGGACTACTGTTCAGTAGGAAGTTGGTGTTGAAACCTGTATGCATAACCAAGTTACACTTCCAAATGGGCAAACCCTATGTTGGGCCCGTCGACAACATAGGAGCGTCACCCAGGACACGATAGGAGAACCCCTATTGAACTGTTCCTGAGTATTAAACTGCTCCGCAGGAGCAGGTGACCCACTTGAAACTTGGTATATTCCAGAATTCAGAACGTTCATTCGGGATATGTGTACTTGTTGGGGTTATTCCAATTATGGTTATCGGAATCGGGATGACCGATGTAATGGGTCCTTTAAAGATCCCCAGATGGCACTCTCCTGTGGCATTCCAATCACGCATGGCCCAGACTGATGGAAGGTCTGGAGCTCTGACAGAAAGCAACAGGAGATATCTCGAGATGACCCATTTGATTGTTTCCAGGCAAGGTATTCAGCCCCACGAGGAACGGTATGGGCATGTTCCAATGGAAAGCTGTATTCACAGTTAAATACGTATAAAATGGCTGGATTGCACTGTTCTATTGGCTTCCCCTCCATGCGTCCCTCCAGAGTATTTAATTTTACATCTTGCTGAAATAGGGCATATAGAGATCTCGGTAGCGCGGCAGATGCAAGGGAGAGAATCGTGGGAATAAGCACACGCAAAGATGAAGGAAGTTGCCGATAAGACCGGAGAATTGTTCCAAGCGATGCAGCCGGCAAACTGGTTTGATGGACTTGGTCCTGGATCATGGATTGTGTCACTGTTGAAATCTCTCGGACTCACGGGGGGGGAAATGGCTTGTAAATATCGGCCTTATTATATTAAGCCTATTTTTGTCTCTAATGATAGGGCTTGTGGTAATTAGATGTATGATTTCTCGCCTTCTATCCTCTCTCTCTCCCTCTGTCCACTATATACGGATCACAATGGTTGAAGAAGATCTTGCAGTGTTTGAGCCACGGGATGGTGTAGGAGAACAACTGGAAGAACAAACAATCCGAATGAATAGTTCTAACACCAAGGCTAACTTGTAATCCCCTGGAACAAAGAACTGTTTGCTCAGAGGAATGCAGACAATGGTGAAACTTGGTAAGGGAGATCCCCTGAGCCTGTCCGAGGAATGTCTCAAACACTTGCAAGAACTGAAACTGCCAGCGTGGCAGAGGGGCAGTCCGTAGTGAACGGTGGACTTAAAAGGGGAAGGCAAATGCCATTGGGGGGGACTTCCGGACAAGCGCTCCTACAGACCAGAGACCCCCGTTGGCTGGACCAACGCTGGAACCCAGACCAGTGATGTCTCTCTCTCTCTCCCCCCCTGCCCCTTTAATTCTTTTACCTTTTTCTAGTAAGTAATGCAAGGCATAAACTCCCACACACGTGGTGAGCAATAAGCATTTCTGCTACCCAATTATTTACCAATGAGCCTAGCTATGGAATAAAAGTCTTTGTTTACCCACAGACCTCAGGTATTGTGCATACCCTATTCCAACCAAGAGAATCAGCGAATCTGAGTCACCTCTCCCTCCTTCTTGGTGGGATGTGACAATTAGCTGGTAAAGAATTTTGTTCAAAGCTTGGTTTAGATATACAGGCACGAATAGCCATGAGATTTTCCCTGTCTGATTTAAAAAGGTTACTTTTTTCTATACCGAGCAAGCTGCTAGTAGTCAAACTTACGTAACCTCCCTTCCACTTCCCTTCCCTCCACCAGGAAAACTAAGAGTCATTACAGGATGTGTGAAGCTGTTCGTACTGCCACATGTTGTCATTTAGTGAAAAGGCCCATTTGCCTTCTGCACCTGGAGATTGTCATGAAGAGCAGTAATCAATGATGCTAACACCCACTCAAAGTACAGACTGTTTAAAACACTTCCTAATGAAGGAATGTGTCACTGGAGGAAAACAGGCAGGCAATTCTGCAACGGCCTGGGAAGGAAGGTCTCGCACAGACTTTTGAAGGTTTTTAAATTGTTTACTGCTCAGCGCTTTTTCTCCTCACATGCATTCTTCATTAAGATTAAATAAACAACGTTTATTCTTCATTAGTATCTCTTAAGATGGGGGGGGGGGGGAAGTGCTGCTTATGAGATAATCGTTTAAACAGTGCTTAAAATAAAGCATGTGTATTTCCAGGGGAGCTATGTTCACTGAACTGTTTCAGTCGTCAGGCTTTGTGTGCTGCTTAGGGAGGGATGGTAGCTGCACGGCATGTCACATAGACGGAAAGCGCATGCACAGTCTGTGGCTGTGAGAATATGCCCGAGACTGCCAGTCCAAGGATTTGGGTCTGCATCTTGCACAGGTAGTCTAAGCACCTGGTTTTGAAAATTTGCCCCAGTGTTTCCAAAGTTCAGTACCAAGGACAAAAATCTGCATCCTGCTGGAAGCAGTAGGAGTTCACTCGGTCCACTCTTCTACCTCCTTTTCTTTGCTCTCCCTATTTCATTGAAATGCCTAAACATGAGTAGGTAAGTACTCTCCTGTCCCTGAAAAGAGAAGAGCATTCTCAAAAGAAACTCCTTTCTAAATAAAATATTCGAAAGCAGTTTCTGGATCTATTGGACTGCAAGAGCTTCATGTCAAAAAATCAACCTGACACTATTACAAGTTCATTTTCGGCCAACTTTCAGCTGCAAGTTTTTTTCAGACTTGGTAGGAGAGAAATTGGTTTTCCTATTAAGAACTCCCCTGCTGTTTTAGAAATACAGTTGTTCTTATGTGCGGTCTAACCCAATTTTTTAAAGGGGCTAAAGGAAAAAGAAAGAAGAGTGAATGTATTTTCTATACATTTTTCTTCCACAGTGCTGTATGAAGTGCTCTGATCTTCATCTCATATCTGCATTTCAGCAGTCTTACTTGAAGCTTTGTTCAGGAACCAACTTTCTAAAAGTTGAGTTACACCAAGGAGAGCAATGTACACACAGTAAAGCAGTAACCTCTGAAATTCAATGTAGTTCGAATTTTGCTTCCATGTTTTCAAATTAAGGTCTGAGATAATGATTCTTGCTCTTTTAGTAAGTCTGGGTCAGCTGTATTCTTCCATTCAACGAAAGGCAGTGAAGCCAGATTCGTTAAAATGCTTAAAGATATGCAGTGTTGGCGGTCTGTTTCTGGTCCTCGATGTTTACCCACCAGCTAAACAGCGAATTAAGAAGTAGTATTTGAGGTGGGGGAAATAATCTAATGTTAACATGGATATTATAGAATGCAGCTAATTTAACCCCAAGCTGAATGCCCACTGTTTTAAAAGGCAATAATTAATGCCAGGTGTAATGAAGTGTTTAGACTCCTTGTGGGATAGAGGTCTTTTTCTATAAATTTCCAGCAATACTTGAGGGAGGAGCCCCACTGGAAGCTAGTGAGAAATATGCTGCTGCAGTCCCAGCAGGAATTAGCAGCTACTGGCCCAGCCATTGCAGCAGGGATGGCTTGGACTGCTGCATTTTAATCAGTGTTTCACCAGCCAACCTAACCCACATCTAAAGGATTACAGTTCTACAAATTGTTATCTGTGGAAGTTACACATTCAAGAATATTGGCAAGCACTAGTTTGATTACTGTTTATTTAAAAACAGTTTATGTCTTTTGTTGGGAATGTGCTTATGTAAGGCTCCTTTTGTTTGTCTGTTGAATGCAGTGAAGGCCAAATATCGAAAATATCTTGTTGGTCTATTGCATTGCCTTTGCAGGCCAGCCTGAACAGGAATCGATTGCTAAAAAGTCCTCTCACCTCAAATACTAGAAAATCAACACAGCAACTAAAAGTCATAGAATCAAAACCTGAAAAGGTATGGATGTTTTTCTTGTCAAAATCAAACCAGTCGGAACTCTGAAATGCAGTGGAATTAGCTGTCCTTTCCAGAACTGTGTATGTTTTTTCCACCAGCCTTGCCTTCCTCAAAAGTTAGTTTTATTCCTTATAGACTGTGGGAGTTCAAGGTTTTTTTTTTTCCCTGCATTATGTTCATTTTGTGAGATTTTCCATTCTCTTTGCAAGTTGTGAAATAATGATGGGGAAGGGAGGGCTGCAGTTGCGCACAATTGCCTGCAAGTCCTGTATACGTAGATACTGATGTTTAGAAGAAGCTTTTAGATCAGATTTGAATAAGTTAAGAATTGCTTGTAAGTTCACTGAAGAAAGAAAGTTTGTTTTGATACACTTTCACATGAAATGCAAGTTGTGAGAATTTCTGAATTTACATGTATGTGCTTTTTAAAATGAAGGCAATAGTAGTTATGCCATAGAATATGCATTTTTTAAATGTAATTTTCATTTGTATGTATGTCAGTAGCTTTGTCAATGATTTTTTTGTTCTGTCCAGTCTTTAACTTCAAACAGGGCATTTAATTTTGAAGTCTACAAACAGTAATTTCATTCCTATAAATCCATTTTGACCTTCTAGTGTATATATAAGAAAGAGTGAATTAATGTATCTTAACGTTACACTTCTGTAAACTGTACAAAAAAACCAGTATTCTTTATGGAAACCAATACTGGACTTTAATCTGTTACTGCAGTTTTGGCAGCACAGATTTCCATGGCTCTGCAACAGGTGCAGTTTTCTTGGGACCATTCATTCTTTCACCTGATTTGTTTGGACAAACTAGATTGTGTAATCGTTCTTTGACTGCATGAAGCACAAACTGATTTGTTTTTCAAAAATCAATTCAGAACTTAAGGAATTTAATCCAAATGAAATTTACAGGAGATTACCTTAAGGACTGTATTTGTATGGAGTTGATTCAAAATGCAGTATAAAACCCGGGATGAGTGGGCATGGTATGGAGATGCAGACTACTTTTGAAAGGACCAATTTTCCTACATCCAATGAAAATACTGTCGGTGACTGTTTATTTCATTATAAAAACTGCAGCTCTAGGAATTCGCATTTCCTGCCTACCTGTGACCAAATAAATGTCTGGCTGTGTTTCATTTTGGTTCCTGTTCCTGTTTCAGAGGCAGAAGCTTTTTGTGGGTGTGGGGGAGAAAAGGCTTTTTCCAACCTGGTTCAAATTCTGTGTCTTTTCTTGCCTTGGCTTTTCTCTCTCTGCCAGTCTCCACCACAGGTCCAGCCTGATCCTGCAAAATCAATTTTCTCCTTTATGTGCAAATTCTGCTGATCACTTCCACCTCCTTAACACCCCTCCTGGGCGTCCCTCCCTTCCTTCCATCTGTGCTGACACCACTATTTTTGGCTGCATGTACTCGAAGCGTGACCATGCCTTTTCTTGCGGCTTCACAGACTGGACTTCTTAGCACTGGCAGAGCGCTATGGTGCTGTCGCCCAATCTCTAAAACAGTGTCCTTCTAAAATAATTGTGAATTCAATAACACCTGAGGATAATAATAAGAAAAATATTCCAGAATACTCAATGAAGTGTATATTAGGGGGGCAAAAAGTTTTACAATTACATTTCTAATATTTTTAAAACATTTTTCAAATTTGTGTGGAAAACAACATACATGCAGAGATCAGTCATTGAATTTTAGTCTAATTTCCCATATTAAGTGGTATTTTTACTACTTTAAATTTTTCATGCAATCATTGGACTAATGCTGAGTGAGTTTATCATGTCGCTGAAGTATTTGTACTGCAGGAAAACTAGTTCTGTGTTAATAGTGAGTTGCATGTGTAGCAGCTGTGATACATTTCATGCACAGGATGTCATGAGGTTTCTCATGAGTTGTCATTGTCCTTGTTGTAGGCGGCATCACGTGGAAGTGAGTGTCTTTATTGTCCATTATGACCAAGTAGTTAAGATGTATACATTATTTTTAGTTTTTTTGTAAGCTCAAAACTGGATATAGAAACATATTTGTGTAGTAAAGCATATAGCATACATAATAAAGTGGTTTGGGTTTTTTTTTTGTTCTTTAGCATGTTCACAGTTATACGTGGCCTTTTAAAAGTAAATCTTTAACAGAATCATTAAGCAGCTTTCCAGACACAAACACATATGTCAGTAAAAGAGAATTACAATGTTTTCAACAATGTAGGAATTCTAATTTTTACTATTCTCTAACTTGGCCAACTATATATTCCAAGAATATGCCTTTTTTCTTATTGTTCCAGCCACTTCAAATAATTTATGTTTGGAGTTCAGGCAGCCTGCTCTAGGCAGAGATGCAAAAAAGCAACAGCTGGATGCTCCTTTAAGCCTGATTTTCTTTAAAAGTAAATAAGTGCACACCTACATACACAAATATATATAATAAAATATTTCTTATAAATATAAATGTATGTATATATGCAAAGATAGATAGATAGATAGACAGATGTGTATGTATGTATGTATGTATTCACCAGCTACACAGAGGGAAGAGCTGGCAGGATCAATTCTAAATATGCCAACACAAGATAGTGAGTAATCTTGTGGTTGGACTTGTCTGGAGTATGGGAAACTTAATTTCTGGTTTCTAGTCTGAATTGGGAATGGGTTGTTTTTCAACCACACACTGCAGTGTACTTCTGCAAGTGATTATTAGCTGCTTGGGCTTAGAGTCCTCTCAGTTTCTTCTGTTGAAACTGTTCATGCTGTAGGATTAAATATTCCCTACTGTTGGTATCTGCTGCTTATCAAATAAGTGCCTTAACCATTGAGTATAGGTGATCTCTTTCTATAGCACCATTAATATTTGTCATTCAGATGAAGTGGAACACCACCTGCAGAAAATGGGGCATTGAGAGGCTTGCAGTCTGTCTATCTGGCCATAAATTTCATGCCTGTAGAAAGCGGCGTGTTGCAACAAGGATTTTTGGTTTCTGTATATTTGTGTTTTCTGACCAAATGTATCAATGAAATGTTTAGTTGATACAAATTCCAGACCTGGTTCTGAGAGCCTGGTTGATGGCAGTCAAGGTTTGATGTTGAAAAACTTAAGGGCAAGAGGTTACAATTAGCAGCTCTCTGAGCTTTTCAGTTGCACATTAGATTTTTGCAGCTGAAGCTTCCCACTGCTCTTTGGTGATGAAAGCTTGAATCACTCCAATTATATTGGTGACCTTCCAAGTCATACAGGCTCAGGAAAGCTGTATGTGCTGATTCAGCAGAAGGCTCGCTGAGCTCCAGCAGGAAGCCAAAATAAGCAAAGCAAAATGCCCTTATTTGCACAAGGGAGTTCTGTTTGCACATTTACATTAAGACCCATAGGCTGCTTCCTCCCCACCCCCCTTTTTTTTTTTTTTAAATGGGAAGAAGCAAAGAGAAGCTGTTATCACCAAAGAGACAAGGAGTCAGTTCTGTACTAGTAATGATTGTCTGCTAAGCTTTGCGCCAGGCGTGGTGTAAGCAGGTTGCCATCCTGTTCCCGAGTCCCAGTGCTGGTTTCTGGAATGGAAGAGGAAGGCAGTGTTAGCTGTTAGCTCCGTGATCTCTCTCCTGGCTGGTGTGAACATGTCTGTCAGAGCTGGGCATAGGCACATAAACCGAAAGAGAACTCTCTGAAAGCGTTCCCAAGTCTTGTGATATCTTGTCATCATTTTTTCCCCAAATTAGGACTCTGGGGACATGCTGTCAGAAATCTTTACAATAGGGGATAATTTCTAAACCAGTCCCTCTGTGTGTTTTGAACGGTGATTAACGAGCCTGATGGCAAACTGCACATCTGGACATGCCTTCATAAATTCCTGTCTCTCCGGGCTGTCATATGCCTCTGCCAGGATTATGCTGCCTCTCTTCCACCTTTGGGTACAGTCAAATGAACTGGTAAAGGTGGTGCCATGCTACCACTGCTGGTGTAGCTGTCCATCTTGTCACTAAGCCAGTTCTGTTAAATCATCAGAGGTGTTCTAGTGGCTAGGTTTTTATTCACATGGAAGACTTTGCAGAGCCAGGTTACAAACTTGTAAAGCAAGCACTGACAATTACTGAGAGACAATGATTGCCCTTCATCACTGCAGCAGCAGCGAACGCCTGGAGATGTGCACAGGAATGGTAATCTTCTTATTTGGATCATCAGCTCCACAGCTTATCTAATTGTGCCCTCAACCAAATAAAATAATTTCTAGAAGGTTTGCTGCCTACTTAGTAAAAGCATATGTAGACTAATGAGTTTAATGTTTATATTGCACTCTGAATATGTGAAGCAGGGTACAAGAATGATTTGCAGTTTATGCAGAGACTTCCCCACTACAGTGCTGTAGTGAAATACTGTAGATACAAACTTTATCACAGCAGGTCCGTAGAATTTTATCTTTTAACATTTTTGGTTGTACTTAAAAGATGTGAGGGTTTTTTCAATGTGGTGTATTTTTTTCTTCTTGCTAAATAGAGCCTTCTGAGACTTGGCCAAGGACAGGAGATCTAATTAAATTCATGTAATGATTCTGGGAGTCACTGAGGCTTGCAGTACTCCCACACATTTATCAATACACTGTTATGAGAGACAAATCATTTTAGCATTTGAGATGAAGTGAAGATTACTTTAGGTGTGTTTGATGCACACAAGCCTTCAGATGATTGAGCTGCATAACCCTTACCATAGGTGACCTTTGCTGATGAAGAGGTCTTTCTGAAAGAAATCTTCTCAATCAAATGCCAGCTTTTGTGCTCACTCATGTACTTGTAAAAATATGGACATGYCTACTCGAGCATTATCTGGCACCTGCACCCATGCTGAGGAGGGGGAAGTGCAGAGCATGCATGGTGGTTTTGTATAGCAGTGCACCCAGAATAATAAACCCTGTGTCACAGCTTTATTCATATAGTCAAACATGGCTATGCCATTCCACTGTTTAAAAGAAAGCTGCTAGTGTCATTCTGCAGCTCGTGGTCATCTCCTATAGAAATACTGAGATGGGTTTCTTCTGGTTCAGAGAGATCTGCAGTTCAATTTGGTGTGTGGTATATATGAAATCCTTTCACTGCAGAGTGGCTGTGTGCAGTTCTGCAACGTATGTTATTTGGGAAGTCATTTATGATAATGGCAGTCCCCTCTACCTTAAAAATCTGCAGCTATTTGGAAGTGCTGAGGCTTGGAGTGTGTGACAAATCTCCTGAGGACAAGAGGCTTCCAAAAATGCCTTAAATCCAGTGCTGACACATACCACTTCAGTGCATCCATTTTGATGGTGGCTGACACTGGGTTGCTCAGCAGCATCTAAAAGTAAATGCGGTAGAATATAAAAGTATCTGAATTGTTTGTAACCATTAGGGTTTTGCCAGAGGTTTTTCCTCTCTTTAGCTAATTCACAGAGTACAGGTCCCTTCCTTGATGGTAACAAGTAGAGCACAGCAAGTAACCTCAGCAGCTGAGCCTGCCTCTGGAGACTGTCTAGCCCAAACTCCCACTCAGAGAAGTGCCTTCCAACCGGCAGAGCCATAATTTTATGTTATTAGCACATTCACATGAGTACACCTTGAAGGCAACCAGAAGATGTAAGCCTGGTTCAGTTTTGCTATGAACAAGCCCCACCAGTTTCAACTGAATTAACCAAAAGTGTTGCTCGCTCCATCTGGTGCCGAATTTGGCTGTTTGGGCAGCTGGGCAGGGAGCAGCACAACAATTCTCTCTTCTTTTCTGTCTCACTCCCCATTACTACCATCAACAGTTAGTTAAAAAACCCAATGCAACTAATTGTTGCAAAAGGGTTGCCTTAACACAAACAAGATATGTTGTCACAGGTTTGGGGCCAGATTACATTCCTTGCTACCCTGAGGAAACCTCCAGGGTGCATCAGGAGCCAGAAGAGGTGTGACCAAGAGGCATTTTGAGCTCTTGCAAGTTCCGTTGGCTGAATAACCACTGAAGTTCACTGGTTCAACAGAGAGCAGTTTTTACACTGTCTTTTTTGGTTGCACCTGTGGGGAAAAATGACGTGGTTTTGCCCAAAGTGGGAGGAGTAGAAAATGTAGTTTCAGCTAGGCGACTCTGTTTATTGACATATTCGAAGAGGTGTATATACAACTATTCTTCCTTTTTTTTTTTTTTTTTTTTTAATTTAGTGGGGCTACATCCATTGTCTACAGATGCAGGCAGAAAGGGACCCAGAAACCTTACGCCGTCAAAATGTTGAAGAAGACAGTAAGTCGTTTTGTTTTGCTTTGCTTTGCTTTGCTTTGCTTTGGGATATGTTTGGGATTTTCTCTGGGTTTTTTTGGTGCAGTTTCTTTGTGTGTGGGAAACGGGCTAGATTAAGGACCCTGCTAAGCTTGTATTTTCTGTGACTGAGCTTCTTCTGCTCCTCATCAATTAAACAGTTTTTAGAGGTAACAGTACTCTGCTGGGAATGCCTTATCCCCACAAATCTTGCTTGTACCTTCATCTGGTGTTGTCTGTATAGACTTAGATTTGGGCAAAACTTTTTAGACAAAAATGTCTTTTTCTTTCACTATGGAAAAGAAGCAGGTTCTGAATCATTTAAATGTTCTGTGATTTCATTTTGCTTTAATACATTGTTTTGCTCACAAAATATCATTACATGATTTATCTTTTTCAGAAACTGATTAAAACACCAATTCAAACTCAAGTAAAATTAAATATTTCATGGAGGTTTTTTCCCCCTACAAAATTGCAAGAGAACCAGTTGAGACATCACTTATTTTTAAGGCTCCATATATGTCATACTTCTACCACAGCTATTTTTGTGTGTGTTACAAAATAGATGGTGGAAAGCATGAAGAGAGACTAGAGAGGAAAGGCTAGTAATGGATTGAGAGACTTCAAGCAGAAAGAGAGCGTGGGGGATAGGGTAGAGCAGTTCTTGTTCCTAAGAGGGGAAGCGAAATTTGAGAGGAAGCAAGCAAGCTGTGAGGCATGGACATGATTTTTATTCATGAGTGGTTTTGATTCAGTTTATTCCAGTGTTAAATCATACATTATTCCATACAGTTCAGGAATGTTCACATGTAGCAACATAATGACGGGTGGGTAGGCGTAAACATGTCTAAATGTCTGAATTAACTGGTGGTCTCTGTGCAAGACGTAATGAGTGGGTTCCACATGAGTAAAATGTTGGCATTAATTTGTCATCTTTGAAAGTAAGCCGAAGTTTAAACTGGCACAGAAATTCAGTTGTGTGTGCTGCTTTTGAATTTGCATCTGGTACATTGGAGGAAGCAGAGCATGTGAGGAGCTTGCATTGCTGCAGCCTACACTCTGTCTTTCCTATGGAAATGCAGGGAACTTAATTTTTAAGTTTTTATCAGTTCTTTATGCCAACAATTCCCATAATGTTTTAGGAGTATACTTTCTTATAATTCTCATTCTGAAATGCACTAGGAAGAATGATGTTACTTAAAAATATTTCTTTGCCTTTTTTTTGGCCTTTGTGGAGATTAATTCACGTTCACAATGGCCACATTAATACTAGATCCGTCTATTTGTGTCTGAAACTATTCAATTTAGACTTTTGGCGGACTTATTGTAGCACAGATTGTGTAGGAAAAATGACAAAGCAAGAAGAATGTAAGAATATGGTTATGTAAGTTGTTTGCCTAGCAGCAATAGCTTGGCCTAATGCAGCCTTGATTGTATTAGCAGTGTGGTTAAGCAGTTAATGCAACCGAGTTGTTCCCAGTGTGATTGATACACTTTGGGATGTTTTGTTATGAGAACAAGTGATTCTATTACACAACTGAGCTTATTTGTATAATTGAGAACATGGGAGGCAATACTGTAAGGATGTGCCACTGCTTGTGTCTGTGCTCCATGAGCTACTGTAGCTCCGTTCCAATTTGGAGATGTAATTATTATCACAGAGACACAACTAACTGTGTGTTACAGTGCTCCCACAGCGGGAGGCCTGATCTTTGCTCAGAGTATCTCAGTGTAAAAAAAACCAAGTGTGGGCCAAATCATACACCAAAATGTTGATCAGCTTAAGTTTCCTGTTGGCTTTTTTTAAACAGTTAAGAAAAAACAGATGGCAGTTCAACAGTGGAGGAAAAGTGATGGGAGAAAAAGACGAAAAGCCTGTGACTGTCTGCTTTTGATGCAGAGTTCCATTTCTTCAATTCCCTTTCTTAAATGCACATAAGGGAGCTCTGAAGAGCACAGGAAATTAGAAGTCGACAAAGGAAGACAGCGAAAGAGCAAATACTGTGATTTTTCCATTCAAACTGACTGACTTTAAACACTGCACCGAACAAGACTAATTTGCTGAGGAAGAGTGTCTGTAAAAGTAGGGTGAGGGTCAGGGAGAGAGGGTGGTCCAGCTTGTTCTGGGAGTCATGCAAGTTATGTGTGATTAGGAGTCTGGTGGCTGACTGGCAGCTCCAGATTTGTAAATGATCACTACAGTGTGGTAATTTGAAGTAAAGCATTAGAAATTAGTACTTTTGTCCCACGGGAACAGCTCAGATAAGAAACAAATGATCCTTTTGCATTGAAGTAGTGTGCTAGGAACAGACTGCAAGAAACATAAATTGCCTATCAGTGTTCTTTTCATTTAAATAATAAGATTAATTTTTCATTTTGCCTGACTAATGCATTCTCATTTAAGAGCAAATAAAATTTTGGGCAAGACGTATCAGCCAATGCTGAGAATATACACTTGTGGAGAGATGTGAGTTCTTAAGAGATTCTGTAATTAGTATTTCTTCTCCATCTAGCTTAATAAAATAGTATTCTTAGATTATTTGCTAAGTTTCATTTGTTTTTTTCTGATTGCTAGTTAAGCCAACAAAGAGAAATAGCAGAAAACACATTTATACAAACCTTTTTTTGTTAATAAAATAAAATAATATTTTGGGAATATTTTATTTCAATTTAGAGGTTTAATTGTTCTTAACCATTAATTAAAATTTTATACAGTTCCAAAAGGAGGAGAAAAACGCTTTTTTGCTGGTTCAACACTACTGAAACAGAATGCTTCAGTTCCCTGTTTTGTTTTTGGTTTTGTCAAATTCAGCCCAAGTTTAGGAGTAGTTTTGAATCCTTTAAGTTACACTTTTGGTGAATAAAATTTAGTTCAAAGAACTCTTCTGGGTCTTACTACTGAAGTGTCTGACTGTCAAAGTTAGGAAACTGACAGGCAAATTAGGACTATAACTTCCAGAGCAGCTAAAAGACGACTGTTAAAAGGGCTAAGGAGGTCCAAAGAAAAATTGATGTATGTATTAGTGGGAAAAAACTCTCAGATAAGGTATAAGAAATTAAATTTGGAATTGTTCTTAACAGATGATACAAAAATAAATATGTTTATAAAACAACGTCTATAGGACAGGTGAGTAAGCATGCTAATTTACTGCCTTTGATTTGCTCATCCAACCTTTATGCTCAGTTCCTGAGCATAATTGAAATGTAGGATTGTATTATATACTCATTATTTGATTTTTGCTATGTTTAGAAGATCTCTTAAATTCCATGAGGGTAATAAATATAAAGGTTTGAATCATGTAATTTCTTTGTGAGGAAATCCATTTCATGAAGCAAGAAAGAAGCAAAAGCAGATCACATAGAACTTCAGAAAAACTCATCAAATGAGCRAAGTAGAGTGATGAACTTTGACACTTGCAATTGCAAATATGAGGTTGGCTTGCTTTTCACTATGCAATTTACCTCTGCTTGATGACTCAGTGCTTAAGAAAAATGAAGTATCTTTAGGATACACTTTACAAATGTGATCATTACTACTCTAAGCTGAGACTTAAAAATTATGTGAGATTTACAACCAGTCATTCTGGAACAGTTGTTGTTGTTGCAAACAACATACAGCACGTGGATCATACTGGAAGAACACAGGATTCTTGAAGAGAGCAAACATATTTATGTACTATTTATGAAATGGAACCTCTCATCTGCAGACCTTTGCTTCCTTTTGGTGTGTTTTGAGAAAGCTAGGCAGCATATGAATCAGGGTCAGCCTGGAGATTGTCTCATAGTCTGGGCAGGTGAATGCCTTCCAAGAAATTAGATCTACCTCTGCCATGAATTTCCTACCTGCATCTGGACAAGTTGCTTTAAAAAGAGTGAAGAGAACAGATGGCCTCTGTTCTATGGTTTCTAAATTAAGACACCAAGTGCCTGCCTACATTATAGGTCTTCCAAGTGCTAACAACTGTAACTGTAAGTAATTTGGGAGCTGCCATTGCAATAAAGCAACACGCTTTGCAGAAAGGAGAATGGGATGCTGAGCTGGGTTGTCTGGAGCCTGGGTCTTGATGTATTCCCAATTCAGCCTGTGCTGTTGGCCAAGGTATTTCTTTTGGTTTCAACTTTCTCATCCATAAAATTGAGATAATACTTATTTGATTTGCTTCTCAGCAACGCTTTGAAGGATAGCCTTGTTGATATTCCTAGGTTTTAATTGATAGGTACTGTCCCCTAAGAGCCGTTAAGTATTATGAAATATGAGGCCCTCTGTGTCTCAGTCATTGAGGCATGCAAGCACAGACACTATTTTGGAGAATTCTCTTTTTTATTTCTTTTTTTTTTGCATGTGTGGGCATCCTTCCTCACAGGGTTTGTCATGCTTAACTAATACTTCCTCAGTACTTAAATTAAAATCAGTATTTATGAAGCAGCGTTCTTCTTGCAGACTGGTTGATGTTCAAAATCAGACAAACGTTCAGGCACATGAACTTCTTCTCAGATCAGAAACAGAGCAACAGTTTTCAAGCAACACATATGCTGGAAATAGTTGCGCTGGAATTAATCTAATTGTACTAATCAGTTAGACGATTTGAGAACAACAAATAGTTTATATCTGTGGAGCAGAGAGGAGTCTGAGCAAATGTAAAGGTAACAGGCTTCCTTCCTGGATAAGTGGGGTTGGATATCTAGAGTTAGGGTCTGAAGGAGATTATAATGGTCTATAAAGGCATATAGATGTCTCAATTGCGTTCATGTTTGCATGTATATGCGTATATATTATATACACCTATGTATTATATACACATATATACAAACATATATACAAACACACTATAACATATACAAATACATATTATAAACTATGTATATTCCCAACAATACAGGGAGTATAGTTAGCTGGGTTTTTCATTTTGTGTTGCAATGAATTGGTGGTATTAGGTGGTAATGAAGAGGCTCATGCAAATGTTTGGTCTGTTTTCTTGGAGGAGTGCTGCTTTTGGTTGAGCCTTCCCAATTGATTGAGAAGGCAAGTGCCACGGGGGTGGGGTGGGGACTGTGTATCACACTTGGAGATAGTGAGAATTAGTAAATTGGTCTTTTATTGACTTTTGGAGAAAAAGATGTATGTTTGTAGCAATAAAATGAAAATTTCCATTTGCTGCCATGTGGCCTTACGGGATTTAAAATTTGAGTGCCTCCTGCCTCCATATGCCTGTTTCTCTATAGAGTTTATAATGAGACTATATATATATATACACATCTCCCCTATGGTGCAGTAATTGTCAGTACTCTTATTGGACTGACATCTGAGAGTGATGAACTTTAGCAGACATACCTGGCCCACAGAGAAAGCGAGAGCCTGACATAATACTCCAATTTGTCTGAAGTGGTATGACAGTATTCTTTTTTCTCCAGATTACAAATGTTTGGAATATATTTACATATATATGTATATTTAAGGTCATTTTTTTCCTCACAAAGCTGGTATTAACACATTGTATTAATGTGTAATGTTCTAATTTTTTTCAAATTTTTCAAAAAGGAAAAAGAATAGTGTCATATGTAAGTCTACATGAAAACAGTCAACTGCCCATCAGTACTCACCATTAAAAAGGTGTATTTTTGTCAGCTAGCTCACACATTCTCTTCAGTTATTCATTCACACACACACATACACGCACCACACATGCCATTGCTTGGTAATTATTGGGAAATGGTAATTTCTTAATTACCACTCCACCTGCAGTACTAGCTGTTATATATGCAGATTACTTTGTTTTTCCTGGTTAGCTCATTTTTAGTCATCCATGTCATCATCTCATTCATGTGCAGTTCACACTGTTATGTTTCTTCTGAAAGATGAAAAAAAAGTTTCAGTCAGAATTATTTTGTATAAAGAAATAAGCCAGTAAGGCTTTGAGTTTTCCACTGCTTATATCCAGTTATCCCTCATATATAAGGGGAATCTGGCTTCCACAGTCTGACTCACTACTTTCCAAAAGAAAGGGCTTTTAAGTAAAAGTTAAGTAAGTCCATCAAATGCATAGTGTCTAAAGAAGAACAAGAAAGTTCGTTTTACGTAAATGCCCTACAAAAGAAGAAAGAACGGAAAGATTTTTTTTTTTTTTCTGCAGTAAGACACCAATAGGTTTTTGCTTTGGAAGCTATGAAATCAGAAACCAGTTAGTGAAAGTGGAGATTTTACTGAAAAATAGCTTTGTAATATGCTAGTTTAGTCCTTGGAAAGCAAAAAGCGGTTTTTGTCTGTATTGACATGACATGCTGCAGGAAAGGAAGAAATCACATTCTGCAATTGAAAAAGGCCTGTTCTACATACACAAAGTTATTTAACATGTCATCTCCATTACAATGTATTGTATTATGTCACATTGTAGTGCAGGTGATGTGTAAAAATCACTTAACATAGAACAATATTTTTCACCTGTCACCATTTAGATTGGATTGCTGTGCTCTTCCTAAGTCATACCTTGGGTTAAGATTTTGAGAACAGAGAGTATGTATTATATCTCTTTTTTCCTTACTCCATTTAATTTATAGGTAATGAGCTAACACTCATTTCTGGTGTTCACAGCTTATTTTTCAGAAATACAAAGATCAGCTAATAAAAAGAGGAAAATATAAAGCTCAACTCATTGTTACGCACTTCAAGGAAGCTCAACCTACCGTATACATTGCATTGCTGAACAAGTAGTTCTGAGAAACTAAGTAATATCCCTTAGATGATTAATTCAGTAAAAAAAAAAAGAAACAAATGACACATGTTTAGCTTTGAATAACTTAACAGGAACTTTTGTGAAACAATCTGAGCTGCACATTTTCTTCCACCAACCCATCCATGCACATTTTGCTCCCTTCCTGCCTGCAGTGATCTGTCTTCTCCATGGCTTTAGGCAAGCCTAGAGGAGCTTTGTGTGTCTAGGGTGCACATAAATGTAGAGAGGCAAGACTCAATAGGAATGAAATGTGTTGCTGTGTAAGGATATGTTTAATGCCTAAAGCAAAGACGCAACCCTGCAAAAGGGCTGAGCGGAGGTGCAGAGGTAAATATTAGGCTATCCTGAGATTATAGTCCTCCTCTTTAGAAACCCTTCATTATTTACAGCCTGTTAAAGAAATCTGGAGACGTGCCTTTGATGGAGCTGTACTGCAGGGAAGGCAGGGCTTCTGCATAGATGGATGGTCTGTGAGGCTTGTGCTGGGGATCTCTGAAAGTCTTCTCCCTCTGCATTTTAGGAAGTTGTTGTTTTCAAGAAAAGTATGCTGCGATCCTAGCATCACAGTTGTGACAGTTATGCATTTTGGCGGAGAGAGATTGAGCTTGTTCTATGCTGTTAAGCAAAGAATTAAGGGAAAACTGGCTGCACGCACAAAAAATGAAGAGGGCAAAAGATAAGAAACCACAGTGTTTTCTCCAACGCTGGCAGTTCAGCTGTTGGAATAAAACAGGAACACTGTACGACTTAAAACATAGCATCCTGGGTTTATTCCTCTGGCCTGAAGCAGAGTTCTCTGCAGCCCCTCAGAGAGTCAAATCTAACTGAGGTCTATAAGAGAGAGGATTTATTTTACCAAGAACTCTGTAATCGGCGTGTACTCACTTGACAAACTGGTTACACTGGCGTATTTCAAGATAAAATATATCCTCTTTGGCTGCAGTGGTCTCTTTTTGTCTTATGTCCTTTAAGAGAAAGACCGACCACATGTAGGTAGGAATGGAAAAGCAAAAGTGGAAATTAACACAGCAACTGTGTAAGCGGCACAACCTGTGGGTTCTGATTACCGAAGCTTCTTAGAGAAATCATGAAGACATGAAGCCAGCATCACTGTCTGATCTCCATGAGATATGTCACCTGGTCAGAGCATCTATTAAGACTGGAACTAAGGTTCAGTACAACTTTMTAAGCTGAATATTGTGACAGTTGATGGCTGCAGGACTAGTGTTTATGGGTGAAGATCATCCCAAATTTTTGCCAAACTAAACTTGGTGTCTGCTCAAATCACTTAAGAAGGGCTTCCTTAAGAAAAAAAACAAAACAAAACAAAACAAMCCCCAAAAACCTGAATAAATGAAAAATAACTAATAACATATTTTCCTACAAACGTAAAAAATACCACCCCACTTTCTGTGTTATTCCTCCCCCTTTGTTTTAAGCAGCCTTCAAATACTACTGTTTGTTTCCAACAAGCTATTCCATTACACTTCGCATATATTGAATGAGCAGATGTCTGAAACTCCAACTGGGCATGTTTTAAGTAGATATAGTTGAAACCAGCTGGAAGCATTTCCATAAGTAATAAGAAATAGCATAAATAAGATGGCTTGTTTTGTGTTTCAGTCCTATGGTATTCAAGTCACTTTCATTTACAGTTTTTTTGAGAGAATTCTGATTTCAAATTTATTTTAGAATTGCAAAGATTACATGATATGCTAACTTCTGAGGACCTCTAAGCAGTACTGTCAGGAATATCAGCCTGCAGAAATGTAGGTTTCATCTGCAAGATACGTGACACTCATATAGGTTTTAGTTCTTTATACACTGATAAAAGAATAGTGCTACAAGAAGAAATAACATTATAATAATTGTAGGTTTCTGGATTGAGTGGCAAACATAGTAGGTATAGGATCTGAATGTAAAAATATGAGAAAATACAAAGTCAAAAGAACTCTGTGACATGGCTGTCAAGAATTTGTGGGAGAAGTCCTAATTCCTGTAGATGAGAGCCCTAATTTCTACAAATGAGAAGCCAAAAATCTGTGAATCAGAACTCCAGGAAAATTATTCATTTCCCCATTATAACTAATTTCAGTTATTCTTTTTGGCCATTACTGTGTTAAAACTGCAACACCATAGTGAGAAAACACATTAGCATTTCCATGTTTTATGGATGAGAAGCACATGAGGTACTGAGGCTAGGAGCTAGATCTGTAAGTATTTGTATCCAGGCAATTAGTACTGCAGCTCATAATACATCAATAACTACCTCCTGCATGCTTTACTTCACAGGTAAAATCTAACTTCTCTTCTCCAGGCTAAACAGACCCAGCTCTCTCAGCCTTTCCTCATAGGAGGGACACTCCAGTCCCTTCATCATCCTCATGGCCTTTCATTGGACTCTCTCCAGTATGTCCTTGCCTCTCTTGTACTGGGGAGCCCAGAACTGCATGCAGTAGACCAGGTGTGGCCTCACCAGTGCTGAGTAGAGGGGAAGGATCACCTCCCCTGACCTGCTGCCAACACTTCTCCTAATGCAGCCCAGGATACCATTGGCCTCCTTTGCCGCAAGAGCATGTTACTGGCTTGTGTTCAACTTGGTGTCCACCAGGATGCCCAGGTCCTTTTCTGCAAAGCTGCTTTCCAGTTGGGTGGCCCCCAGCATGTACTGGCATCTGGGGTTGTTCCTGCCCAGGTGCAGGACTTTGCACTTCCCCTTGTTGAACTGCATGAGGTTCCTGTCGGCCCATTTCTCCAGCCTGTCCAGGTCCTTCTGGATGGCAGCATGCCCCACTGGTGTATCAGCCACTCCTCCCTCCTTGATGTCATCAGCAAACTTGCTGAGGGTGCACTCTGCCCCATCATCCAGGTCATTAATGAAGGTGTTAAAAAGGATTGGACCTAGCATTGGCCCCTGCGGTACACCACTAGTTACTGACCTCCAACTAGAATTCATACCACTGATCACCACCCTCTGGGCCTGGCTGTTCAGCCAGTTTTCAACCCACCTTACTGTCCACTTATCCAGCCCATACTTCAACAGCTTGTCTATGGGGATCTTATGGGAGACAGTGTCAAAGGCCTTACTGAAGTCCAGGTAGACAATGTCCACTGCTCTCCCCTCATCTATGAAGGCAGTCATTTCATTGTAGAAGTTTCTCAAGTTGATCAAGCATGCCTTGCCCTTGGTGAATACTCCTGATGACTGACTTTTTCTTCATGTGTCTGGAAATGGTTTCCAGGATCAATCACCTTCCCAGGGGCTGAGGTGAGGCTGACCGGCCTGTAGTTCCCTGGGTGCTCCTTCTTGCCCTTCTTGAAGACATGAGTGACATTTGCTTTCCTCCAGTCTTTGGGCACTTTTCCCAGTCACCATGATTGATCAAAGATTATTGAGAGTGGCCTCGCAATGACATCTGCCAGCTCCCTCAGCACTCGTGGGTGCATCCTATCAGGGCCCATGAACTTATGTAAGTTCAATTTGCTTAAGTCTTCCCTGACCTGATCCTCTTCCACCAAGGGTACATCTTCTTTGCTCCAGCCTTTACCCCTGGTCTCTGGGGCCTGGGATTCATGAAGGCCAGTCTTGCTATTAAAGACTGAGGTGAAGAAGGCAGTCAGTACCTCAGCCTTTTCCATGTCCTGTGTCACCAGGTCCCCTGCCTCATTCAGCAGCAGGCCCTAGCCTTCCTTTTTGTCACCTGTCTACTTACAGAAGCCCTTCTTGTTGCCTTTGACGTCCCTTTCCAGATTCAATCCCATTTGGGCTTTAGCTTTCCTAACTTCATCCCTGGATGCTCGGACAATGTTTCTGTATTCCTTCCAGGTTACCCATCCTTGCTTCTGCCCTTTGTACGCTTCCTTTTTTGTGTTTGAATTTGGCCAGGAGCTCCTTGTTTATCCACACAGGCCACCAGGCATTTTTGCCTGACTTCCTTCTTGCTGGGATGGTCTGGTCTTGAGATTGGAGAATGTCATCCTTGAATATTAACCAGCTTTCTCAGACCCCCCCCTTCCTTCTAGAACCTTATCCCATGGGGCTTTTCTAAGGACATCTTTGAAGAGCCCAAAGTCCACTCTCCTGAAGTCCAGGGTTGAGATCTTGCTTTTCACTCTCCTGCCTGCCCTCACTATCCTGAACTCCACCATCTCATGGTCACTGCAGCCAAGGCTGCCTTTGATCTTCACATCCCCAATGAACCCCTCCTTGTTGGTGAGTATGAGGTCCAGCAGAGCGTCTCTCCTCACTGGCTCCTCTGTCACTTGGAGGAGGAAGTTATTATCAATGCACTCCAGGTACCTCCTGGATTGCTTGTGTCCTGCTATGTTGTCCTTCCAGCAGATATCAGAGTGGTTGAAGTTCCCCATGAGGACCAGGGCCTGCAAATGTGAGGCTGTTCCTATCTGTCTATAGAGGGCCTCATCCACTTGTTCTTCCTGCTCAGGTGGCCTATAGCAGACACACACTATAATGTCACCTTTTAACTTGTGTGTTATGTCACCTAAGAACTTGTGTGTTATAAGCCAGGTCTTCTTCCTGCCACATAGTGGGTATGTAAAATGTATTCAAAGAGAGACAGCTTTATTACCACTGAGCTTCATACAGTGGTAATACAACTTCATTCATCCCAAAGTTTATGAGGGTATGGTCAGAGTATTGTGGTTGTAATAAGGACTTCAGAAACTTAGGTTGAAGGTCCTGGATAGTTTCTCGTCACAGAGTAGCTAGACCTCACCAAAAGCTGAAGTAGCCACAGATTTTACCTGCAGTAACATAAGAATCTACAGGGTCTTCAGGGGTTGCAGGTTTTTTTAAGTACCAAAATTGCACCCCAAATTACACTTTATGCATCAGAGGTGGTTTTTAGGTCTGATTCTGTGTGATTTGCCAAATTTGCATGTGAATTCAGTGGCCATAAAGGGAGACGTAGGTGAGTCTCCTGAAATTCAAATATTCACCTGTTCTGGTTCAAGTTCACACAGCTTACAATTGCCTCCTTTCAGCATCTCCTCCATTTACTCCCAAATTGTATGAAGTGTCAGGGAACACAGGATCAAATATGGAAGGCACCCTGTGGCTCTTCTGCGCAGAATTCACAGGTTGGGGTAATCTGTTGGAGAGGGAAATCACTGTATGTTCCTGCTGCTCTCAGCCTGCTCAGTCACTTGTCCTTTTTTTACAGCACAGCTCATAGATCCTTGCAGAGGAGGCAAGTTAACATGCTGTCATTAATGTAGTTGAGACATCCTCCATAGGGATCGGAGAGATGCAGGGACAGAAACAGTCCAGTAAATTCTAATGTTATTTGTTGACACATAGTGCTAACAAGAAACTCAGCTCACAGTTTCTAATCTATGAAGCGAGCTCTCTAAATTAGTTATAAGGCCTTGCTTTCACATGTCTGCCTACCTCTCTTAACCATCTCACCATCTCTASATGTTTCTCTGTGTCCTCTTCTAACTATATCAAATATTTTTCATTTTCAGTCCCTGAAAAGTTTCTGCAAGGGATTCCTTTCCTGCTTTTCTTTGAGGATCTACTGGTTTTCTGTGTTATTCAGATTATAAAGTATATAACCTGTAAATTTTAAGCAGTTTTGGGGCATGAGGTCATTTATATGGTTCCTGTAAGTGTAGAGTTACAGGTTCCATATGCTATCAAACAACACTGAAGTGACTTCAGGACCCCTCATTATCAGCGTTTGGGGCTGACCTACCAGAAGAATTGTCTAGCGTCAGGAGATTACAAGTCTCCTAGTACAGGTGTCATTTAAGCAGCAGGTCCAGAGATTCAAGGTGGTTCATCAGAGAAAGCATGCAAGACTTAACCTGCACCTGACGTCGTCAAGATTTCATCCCACCTGAAATATTTTGAACAAAATAGTCTCATTTGATCATCAGACTCACAATTAGGCATTCCCCAATCACCATCTGTGTTATTGCTTACAAAATGCAGTGGTACAGCATATAGTTGATTGTTGTGGTTTAACCCCAGCCAGCAGCTTGGCCCCACACAGCCGCTCGCTCACTGCCCCCGGTGGGATGGGGAAGTGAATTGGAAGGGTAGCAGTAAGAAAAGTCATTGGCTGAGATAAAGACAGGGTTTTTTGCAAGTGAAGCAAAATAAGGAATTCATTCACTCCTTCCCATCGGCAGGCAGGTGTTCAGCCATGTCCAGGAAAGCAGGGCTCCTTCACACATAGCAGTTACTTGGGAAGACAAACGCCATCACTCCGAATGTCCCCCCCTTCCTTCTTCTTCCCCCAGCTTTTATTGTTGAGCATGGTGTTACAAGGTATGGGATATCCCTGTGGTCAGCTGGAGTCAGCTGTCCCAGCTGTGTCCCCTCCCAACTTCATGTGCACCCCCAGCCTGGGGCAGCGTGAGAAGCAGAAAATGCCCTAATGCAGCATAAGCACTGCTCAGCCATAGCTAAAAAATCCCTGTGTTATAGGCAACGTTTTCATCACAAATCCAAAACATAGCCCTGTACAAGTTACTATGAAGAAAATTAACTCTATCCCAGCAAAACTGGTACATTGATCACATGGAATAATTTGATATCTCTGATGGAGATTACAATATTAACGGTAATAACGGTAGCCCTGATGCGTCAAACCTTCATCGGGTAACAGCGAAGGTTCACATGGATCTGTAACTGTGAGTTAATTCAGAGAAGGATGGGTACACTAGCTGACTATTTATGTGCAATTTCTTAAATTGCAGCAGGCATTGCACTTGGCTAATAATATAAGTAGACATAATGTATTCCAGATCTTTATCATGCAGCTGAGAACTCCTAAGAAATTTGAGTAKCTTTAAGATAAAATGTTGTACAGGATAATAGGAAATGTCCTATCACCTAATAGCTCTCAATTTCTAAGGGACTACTGTTACGTGGCAATTTATTTATTCAGGGGAATGGTGTGAATGTGAAGCCTTTTACAGAATGCCAGATGTCTAAAACTGGCTACATCACTTAGAATAAAAGCTGAATTAATAAATTTTCACTGAGAAGAGAGCAAATTTTTTGCATTTGTAGCCATATAGGTGAAAAGCAAGAATGGGCAAGAAAATGGCAAGTACAATTTTCTAAATAATCCTATAAATGTGACTATTTTGAACTAAAAAAAAAAAGTACTTACCTTTTGATTTACACATTGTTCTTGTGTCTTAAAAGTGTCCTCCCCCACCCAGCTTTGGGAACAGTGGCAATGGCAGTAACACACTATAAATAGTGAATAGCTGAAATGAGCAGTTCATGAATACCTAATAGCCTGAAATTTGTTTGCATAAACCGTTCAACAATTATCAAACGTATTTGCAGAAATCTGTGTATAAATGAGTCAGGAACAGAAATAACAACCAAATTAGTCAGATAGTTAGACCACAGCATATAATAAGGCCTGTTCTAATGAACATATAACTTGTTTTGAACTCAGACATAAAATGTATTATTGCAAATGACCAGCGTTGTGCAAGCTATAAGTGCCTCTGGACCCATCTTTCACCCTTCGGTGAAGCCACCAAGTTAATGTCCGTGAGCGGTAGAACCCATTCACAAAGGCTTGTGTGTCTTTGGAGACTATTACCTGCATCTCGTCAGCTTTACCATTGAAATTGTATATTACAAGATGCAGGGCCTGTTAATCAGATATGCCAGCATGTGATTTACTGTGCTGAAGTCTATACAATCCCACAAATCATCTCTATCCATCTCATGGTTTGCCTGCAAATGTACTGTGCTTTTTGAGAAACAGAAGTGTTGCTTCTTTGATGGAACGATTTACACTTAACAGATGTTAACAGTACTATCATATGCAGATAGTGCATTCTCTTTCATTTTTTAAAAGCATATGCTTGTACAAGCCCAGCTAATCTGTACTTGCAGCCAGCAGGTTTGCATGTACAAGCAGACTTTTAGGCACCTAACAGGACAAATGCAAACACATTGATGTAACTTGCAGTAGTTCTATGCAAGTGTGTTCAGTCTGAAGAATATACGTCAATTAAAGGTTTATAGCCACAAATGGGAAGTGTGGACATGTGCACAGAAAATAGTTGCTCTAATAATGAATAGTCTATTTTCTTTGCATTAATAATGCAAGTTTACTTATGGAGGCTCAAAATAAAAATTCTCAGTAACCTACAGAGTGAAAACTCCCTGCTGAGTTTATGGCAGATACTGCAGGGCTGTGCAATTACTGCTGTGCTTTATTGTATTGTTTGATGTGTTCTTCAGGGACCTCATGTTCAGCTTGAATGGAGATAGAGCCAGAATAGTCTGCCAAGCTTAAAATACAAAAAAGATGATTTTGGACCTTTTTTTTTTTTTAAAAAAAAAAAAAGAATATTAGTCCATTAGGAGTACAAAGGTTGCTCCCATACAAAGAGAGACCAGCTGACCTTGCTGAGAAGGTCAAGCAATGTCCCAGCAAGAAAAACCCCTAAAACATAGGAGAAATTCTTTACTTGAGAAACTCTTATTTTTATTAAAAAAAAAAGGTCATGCAAAGAATCAAATCACCTGAAGCAGGTGTTAAATAAATGCCCTGGTTGGAACAATGAAGTATCCTTTCCATTCAGAAGCATCAGCTTTTTTTAATTCTGCTTTTACCCACTGTCCACTGCCATGCCGGTTACTGAATTACACCGGAGTAACTCAGATAGATAGACTGGGTCACATATAAAGTACCTATTTTTGTTTGTTCTGGGATTTTTCTGTCATACCACTTTTTGTATGCCCCAAGATTCTTTATCAGTTATGGTGAAGACTGACATCCGTATCTTGCATTGATACATGGACCAGGTCAGATGCATGATTTCAGCGGTACTACCCAGCTTTATACAGATGAAAAAGCACATTCAGAAGTCTTCTTTAGAGTGTTTTAATCTTGAAGTCTTGACTGAAAGACTTTCTGAGAAGATATTCTATGCATGAGCTTGGCAGAAACTGGAATTCCTGTTACACAGGACGTTACAAAATTAAAAAGTAAAACCTAAAACTGTATATAAAATATGTACTTTGAATCTTCTTCTTGTGAAGATTTATTTAAATTCAAGCTTTAAATTCAAGCTCATTTCTTTTTTTTTTGGAACCGTCCAAGAGAACCTGGGTAACCCAGCAGCCCTGTGTGTAGTTTTGCCAATTGGGAACAGACCTTTTAGACTACCAGGGAATTGGCAGCTCTGCTTGTGGGTATAGGTCTGTATAGGTTTTAATATTTCAGCTTAACTGTGAGAAGACAAAACAGTGGCAAAGTTGTAAACAGTAATTAGCAGTTGACTCCATAAAATACAGAAAGTTTTAGGCTGCAGAGCAGTTACTTTAGCTGAGACGAATACAAAAATTGTTTCTTGGAAGCATAGAATCATAGAATCATAGAATCATTAAGGTTGGAAAAGACCCTTAAGAACATCGACTCCAACCGTCAACCCAACACCACCATACCCACTAAACCACRTCCCTAAGCGCCTCATCTACACGTCTTTTAAATACTTCCAGGGATGGTGACTCCACCACTTCCCTGGGCAGCCTGTTCCAATRYTTAACCACTCTTTCAGTAAAGACATTTGTCCTAATGTCCAATCTAGACCTCCCCTGGCACAACTTGAGGCCATTTCCTCTCATCCTATCACTAGTTACTTGGGAGAAGAGACCAACACCCACCTCGCTGCAACCCCCTCTCAGGTAGTTGCACAGAGCGGTAAGGTCTCCCCTCAGCCTCCTCCAGGCTAAACAGTCCCAGTTCCCTCAGCTGCTCCTCGTAAGACTTGTTCTCCAGACCCTTCACCAGCTTTGTTGCCCTTCTCTGGACACACTCCAGCACCTCAATGGCCTTCTTCTAGTGAAGGGCCCAAAACTGAACACAGTATTCGAGGTGCAGCCTCACCAGTGCCGAGTACAGGAGCATGATCACTTCCCTATTCCTGCTGGCCACACTATTTCTGATMCAGGCCAGGATGCTGTTGGCCTTCTTGGCCACCTGGGCACACTGCCTGCTCATATTCAGACGGCTGTCAACCAGCACCCCCAGGTCCTTTTCCGACAGGCAGCTTTCCAGCCACTCTTCCCCAAGCCTGTAGTGTTGCATGGGGTTGTTATGRCCGAAGTGCAGGACCTGGCACTTGGCCTTGTTGAATCTCATGCAGTTGGCCTCAGTCCATCGATCCAGCCTGTCCAGGTCCCTCTGGGCCTGTAGTTCCCCGAGTCCTCCTTCCGGCCCTTCTTGTAGATGGGTGTCACACTGACAAGCCTCCAGTCATCCGGGACCTCCCCTGTTAACCAGGACTGCTAATAAATGATGGAGAGTGGCTTGGCAAGCTCCTCCGTCGGCTCCCTCAGCACTCTCGGGTGGATCCCATCTGGCCCCATGGACTTGTGAGCGTCCAGGTGGCGTAGCAGGTCGTTCACTGCTTCCTCTTGGATTATGGGGGTTTATCCTGGTCACTGTCCTCGTCTTCCAGCTCAGGGGGCTGAATACCCTGAGAATAACTGGTCTGACTATTAAAGACTGAGACAAAGAAGGCATTAAGTACCTCAGCCTTTTCCTCATCCTTGGTGGCAAYGTTYCCCCCYRCATCCAATARRGGATRGAGGTTCTCCTTGGCTCTCTTTTTGTCATTAATATATTTGTAAAAACATTTTTTGTTGTCTCTAACGACAGCGGCCAGATTGCGTTCTAGCTGGGCTTTTGCCTTTCTGATTTCCTCTCTGCATGACCTAAC
>JAYKAV010000722.1:1559502-1646613 GCA_035582835.1 Phoebastria nigripes | reverse complement strand
ACATACAGAGCCACCCCACCGCCTCTCCTTCCTCGCCTGTCCCTTCTGAAGAGCTTATAGCCATCCATTGCAGCACTCCRATCRTGAGAGTCRYCCCRCCATGTTTCTGTGATGGYGACTAAGTCRTAGCTATCCCGCTGCACAATGGCTTCCAGCTCCTCCTGTTTGCCACCCATGCTGCGTGCATTGCTGTAGATGCACTTGAGCTGGGCTATCGATTTCGCCCCCAACATTGGCATGCCACCCCTAGGCTCATCTGTAGTGAGCCTGGTTTTATCCCCTTCCCCCTTCGAACCTAGTTCAAAGCCCTCTCGATGAGCCCTGCCAACTCATGAGCAAGAATCCTTTTCCCCTGTGAAGACAGCTGAACTCCATCTGTCGCCAGCAGGCCCAGTGCCATGTAAACCTCCCCATGATCAAAAAAGCCAAAATTCTGCCGATGGCACCAGCCCCTGAGCCCCTGAGCCCCGTGTTAATCAGATGTGTTTTCCTGTTCTTTTCAGTATTCTTTTAGCACTTTTAATAGAGTGTGGTGGCAAGCCAATAATGGTTTGCAGCATGCTCCCTGTAAGCACAGAGAAATACATGCTCAGAGCCTGACCTGCTAGTTCGATAAAGCATTCATTGCCGAAATTAGAGGTGTTCATGTTATTGTGAATAAGTGGGATATTAAATAAGGAGCTGTGCAGAGCTGGGGTGAACAGCCTCCCTGAGGTGGGCAGTGCTGTGAAAATCCTTGAGAGCTGTTTGCGTTGGCTGCTTCACACCACCTGCCTGGGCACAGCATTGTCACCCAACCTGTGTGGTGGTCACACCTGGCCAGATGTGCCCCTCCATGTCCACAGTGCCCTGGGGAAGGAAAGCAGCAGAGCCTGGACTTGCAGGATGAGGAATATGCTCTGCTTCTTGTTCTCTGCTAAGTTTGAGGGGTCTGTACATCTCTTGGCCACCTGTTTTCAGGATGGCATACGGTATTGCAATGCAGCAGCTCGATTAATCTGTTGACAGTGACAGTTTCATTTCATCTTGTTTCATTTAGTTCAGGTAGAAGCAACACTTTTACATCTCAGGGGTTTGTAGCATCACTCCACCTCACCATCTCAGGACATGGAATCATGGAAGAATCTCCGCTTTCACTAAAGATTTTTCTAGCCCTTTCCCTTGTCAAAAGTCTGAAATTTATAAATCAGAAATAGACTGATTATAGACCTAGCACTACTTCACTGCATGACCAGTATCAAATTTCAAAGACACAGTGTTTGTAGACACATATCTATAAAATAGATAAATGCCTAATTCTAGAGAAGTGAAGTATCTGGAAAGACAAAATACTAGGAATGATCCAGGAATAACTACCTTTTTTATGTAAATGCTTTAATATAAATTAAGGAGGTGGATAATTTCATTCACCCACACTTGCAAATGCTGTCCTAACTTCCTGGGCCTTGGTTGTGTGAAATACTCTGTTAATGCTGTTAATCCTATGTCTGTCTGTCTGTAAACAGGACGTATGTTTGCAGTTTTGAGGGCACACAGCATGCTACCATTTGTCTAGTGATCTCAGGTAACACCGCAAAGCCATGTGTCCGGCTGCAGTACAGATGGATGTTTCAGTTCAGCACACTGGGTTCTTGGACTGCCTCTTGCTCCCAAGTTCAGGTTGCTGGATCTTTGCTGCTGCTGCTGGTACTTTATCAAGTTAGATTAAAGCCAGCATGCGGATGCTTACCTGTGCTACAGTCACAGTTCCTGGTTTGCTTACTAAAGCGTGCTGTGGAGCACTGCAAACCACAGCACAAGGCAGGACTGTGTCACATCTACAAGCAGTTCTTGCAGATTTGCTGCATTTTAGAGCTTCATGTGGATGTCTCCACAGTAAAGCCATGGAAGCATATACATGTGAGTTTTAACAATTACAGGCCATCTAGCAACTTCGTTTGATTTTTTTGGTCTATGGGCAGTGAAATCTTCATGCCTAGGATCAGTGGTGAAGAACTGATAAATAACCATTTGAGGATTACCTGGCAAATGACTTCTCAAATTGGTGCCGATGTACTGCAGCAGAATGCTGCTTCATAGACCTATCACAGCAAATGTCTCTTGATTGCTTGCAATTTGAAGTTTGCAAACAGAAAATACAGCTCAGTAAAATCGCACCAGTGTTAAAATCACCCAACCAGTCATTCGCATGACCTGGTACAGAATTAGTGTAAGTTTTTCACACAGAGAAAAGTAATCTTTTAAGTAGATATCAAATTATACTAATGAAATTTATGAGCAAAAGCATACCCTAGTCCATTTAGCATAGATTAAAAGCAAAGAATAAAGGAAGCTTGTAGAAGGATAATCGCTAAACTAGTGGAACCAGGAAACATCTGAAAGTGAATATTTGATTGTTTTTCCTCTTCACAAGCAGACCGGTTCTGCTGACCTTATTATTCTTGACTGTGATATACTCACAAAGGTCTCACKGGTGCCTCTGTGAGTAATGTTAATTTAAGGAAAGCTCAGATAAATTGTTACATATTGTACAGCATATTTAAATTGCATCCAAAGAGGAGGAGACAAAAATAAACAGTTTTGCAGCCTCATTTTGGTCAGTTATTACATCTACACAAATCAGACCACTGTATTTGATCTAGCCAAACATACTCAATTTGCCCAAACATTTGTGGTAATAGGATATTTTGGTTAAATTATCTGAGTTTTAAAATTTGTTACTCTAACAACATACAGAGTGAAATGCCTGACTGTCATCCTATCAAATAATTTCTGTCAGGAATATAAGTAGTTGAATTGCTGGTACTCCTGCCCAAACTAAAAATAAGCCAAGTTTGGCCCTGATATACGTAGGTACATTTTGTTGGAAGGAGCTGAAACAAGATAAGTGTTGATATACACTTTATCATATAGATATTCTATACTTAGTATAGGAGAAGGCAAGAAAATAAAAGTGATAAAACAGGCTGTCTGTAATAAAATGCCATGACTACATATGCTGCTGCTTTTACTCTGGAACAATTCATATCACTTATACATGCACGCTTCTGTTGTAAAATCTATCCCAATAGCCATTTTCCAGGATGCTTATAAATATGTAACACTCCTAAGTGTTTCTCTGTGGCGTATTTGCCATTGCATCTTAGCATCTTCAATTTTTAGGTACCTTTTCCTCATACCACCACCTGAGGAAGTATTATGAAAGTCTACTGTTTTGTGTCAGGTCACGAACTGGATCATAGAGGGACTCGCCTATGGTTGCAGAGTAAACGTCTAGGAAAGCAAGGACCTGAAACCGATTCTCAGTTCACTTTTTCACTTAATTTGTTGCCACCTGCAAGGTGAGAGGAGGCCTGTATAGTTTCTCAGTTGTAACTACTCAGTGCCAAAAGGAAGCATCTTTAGAGTTTGGACAGCCTCTTCCATGCTTCTAGCCATGCATGCTTGATGATCTGCAAACATTTTCAAAACTGCAGAAAACAAACTGTAGGTTGTTCAGTTTGTAGTGGTGCTTTTGGATAAGGTAAATTGCTCAGTCTAAACAGCTCTCCTGGGGAAATGACCATCCATGCAATATTATACATTAATTTTTCTGATCCTGTCTGAGGTGCAAAACATATGAAAACAGTCCAGGAGTGTATTACTCTCTGAATCATCAAGAGCCCCTTGCTACCCAGCAGCGAGCTTTGGAGGCCCTGGCTGTGCGTTTGCACTCACAAAAGTAACCCAGAGTTGAATAACGACACTGATGCCAAGGGGGTGTTGTAACCGAGTAAGACCACAGGCTGGTGCTCACAGCATTTTAGGAAAACTGCACAGGAGACCATTCTTCAAACCTTCTGCACCATATTTATGTAGCAGGTAAGAGCAGAGAAACACTTGCATTCGGAGTAGAAAGCAATGAAGTTTATAAAGCCTGTGATGGTCGCAGAGCTTAAAGGGACCCGTGTTTGATCCCAGAGCAGACGTTTACCTGTGAAGATTTAGTTATTGAGTATGTTCTTTACCTCCAATCAGATGTTCAGGTAATGGAATATTTCATTCCTCTTTGATTTTTGCCTTCTGCTGCTTCTCACATGCACTGAATCTGTCCAAAGTTGTTTTTTCTTTCTTTCATTTTGCTTTCTGGCAGAGCCACTAAGAGGTTAAATGTCAGTGGGTTTCAAGAAACCCCTGAGGGCTCTAGTTCTCCACTCATTTACACCACTGTCAGAGCACTGTGGCATTACTAACCTGGAATTATTCCTGACTGACACAAGGGGAGAATCAAATTCTGCCTATCCTGTAGTTCTGAATGTGACTGATACTTGGATTTTGTTGTTGCTGGAAAAAATAAAATACTGAGAAGTACATCTCTTCTTTCAGGTGATAAAAAAAGGGATTGTTTTTTAAGCATGTGTCTTCCTCACTAAGAATTTGAAGGTAGTTTTATGTCCCTTTTAAAGGTTTATGTATTATGACTGTTCATTTCCCATATGATGTAAAAAAMCAAAACCAAACCCAAAACATGTGTTTGATGAAAAGCCTCCAGTAAAAAAAACCACACACCCCCTCTCAAAATGTTCAGCTTGACGTCATCCGTGTCATCAGTTTGGAAACAGGTAGTGACTTAACTTGCTGACTCTCATTCATTTAATAACCCTTGAGATGAAAAGTGCTGTAGAAGAAATATATTTATAATTGTCATCAGTGTAGGATTTCTCTAGGGTTTGTGAGAATATTTTCAAACCAGATAGTTTCTTCATAAATGTATTAATAACCTTAGCAACATAAGAGTATGCATAATTTGCTTACAAGCATTTTCCTTTCTTGCTTGCTTAAGCATTCAAGTTCCAGGAGAGCTGCAGTTGTCTTTCCTGAGTGAAATACTCCCTAGGTCTGCATTTCTTGTGAGAAATGACCGATGTCCCCCACCAGGACATAGGTTGTGCCTGCATTGTTAAACACTGCAACTTGAGAAGGGAAGGAAAGGGAAGGGCTAATCGTCTCAAGAGGTTTAACCGAACAGATAGTCTTTTGCATTAATAGACCATTCTGTTAGATATATCTGAAGCAAATTGAAGTTAAACCTTATACCCTGTCTGTTGCTGGGGGTGTTTGACCTTTGCATCACCTTTTTATTCTAAGCAGTATGTTACACTGCTCTGATGTGCACATCCTATGTGCAGAAACCTTTTTCCAGTATAGCTGCTGAACAGTGTGTCAAAAGGAAGCTATCCTGGCATAAACTGAACCAACATAAGTAGCAATAGACAAGGGCAGGACTTGAGTAAAAATAGGAATTTTAGCACCTTTTTCAGATGTCTTTCCTATATTCTACTTCTTGAGTGACTTACATGTACATTTGTAATCATTTTGCTAGATGCAGATGTTTTTCTGTTGTAGTATCTGTCTCATGTTAAAGGAAAATTACTCCTTACAGTATATTTGACTTGTGTGTCTCGCATCAACTTATTCTCCTAGGAGATCTAGAAATGCTGTTCATACATATTTTCCTGTGATGCAGCTAGAAGTTTCTATGGTGAACATAGAAATAAATTTTTCACTTTCTCCCTCCCCACTTTTAACCAGGTAGACAAGAAAATTGTCCGCACAGAAATTGGAGTTCTTCTTCGCCTTTCACATCCAAACATTGTAAGTTTAGCCTTGTTCTTTCACTCCATGTTTGTTTCTTTGGTTTTTTTAAATTCTTTCTGTTCCTGAAAGATTACTGTTGTGGTTCACCTATACAGAGTTGGGAGAGTTCTGGATTAAAGCTTTGGGTTCTCCTCATGAGCGTGTTAGCAGCTCGTTATGGAAGACTGTGAATTATATTTACACTTTAAGATAAATTATTGATGTTCTGACAGAGTTGAGTGAGAAACTATGCAAAAGAAGTTCTGTAAATGAAAGGGGAAGTTGGTGTTAGTCCTTGGAGGGTGAGGAAAGTCTTGTGTTCAGTTACTCTGAGAGATTGGCAGACAAGTGTTGACAAGCACTTAACAAAAGCAGCTTCTTAAACTGTGTTACATAAAGGTTGCCGAGGTATGAGGAGTATGAAAATAACAAAAAAAAAAAGAAAAAAAGGAATGCAAAGGAGCTAAAGCTAGCAAAAAAAAGGGAGGTGGGAGAGAACATGCACAATAACTTGCTCAACTGCAAGGTAAATGATGTACCAACTTCAGTTGATACCATCCTCTGCTTTATTGACCGTGGTCTGTTTCCTGCAGCTGGCCCTGTGATATGCTCAGCAAGAAGACACATAAGCAAAATGAATCCTTTTTGTTATCTTTTACCAGATAAAACTGAAGGAGATATTTGAGACCCCTACAGAAATCAGTCTTGTTCTGGAATTGGTCACAGGTGGAGAACTATTTGACAGGTAAGTTACCTGTACGCACTTCGCTCGGTACCTTCCCCAGGGATGTTACAGTCCAGATTTCTTCTTTGCACATAATCCCTGTGTTAGTAATTACTGGAATTATTTCATCAGCATATGGTTTATTCACATGAGTAAATATCTGCAGGAATTGGCTTAAAAATGTGTTTGGAAATAGGATTATCAGGAGATTTTTTGGAAAGGATACATGAGTTGAAAATCATAGAATCAAATCATTTAGGTTGGAAAAGACCTCTAAGATCATCAAGTCCAACCGTCAACCCAACACCACCATGCCCACTAAACCATGTCCCTAAGCACCTCATCTACACGTCTTTTAAATACCTCCAGGGATGGTGACTCCACCACTTCCCTGGGCAGCTTGGTCCAATGCTTAACCACTCTTGCAGTAAAGAAATTTTTCCTTATGTCCAATCTAGACCTCCCCTGGCACAACTTGAGGCCATTTCCTCTCGTCCTATCGCTAGTTGCTTGGCAGAAGAGACCAACACCCACCTTGCAGCAACCTCCTCTCAGGTAGTTGTAGAGCGTGATGAAGTCTCCCCTCAGCCTCCTCTTCTCCAGACTAAACAGTCCCAGTTCCCTCAGCCGCTCCTCCTAAGACTTGCTCTCCAGACCCTTCACCAGCTTCGTTGCCCTTCTCTGGATGTGCTCCAGCACCTCAATGTCCTTCTTGTAGTGAGGGGCCCAAAACTGAACACAGTATTCGAGGTGCAGCCTCACCAGTGCCGAGTACAGGGGCACAATCACCTCCCTACTCCTGCTGGCCACACTATTTCTGATCCAGGCCAGGATGCTGTTGGCCTTCTTGGCCACCTGAGCACACTGCTGGCTCATATTCAGCCGGCTGTCAACCAGCACCCCCAGGTTCTTTTCCGCCAGGCAGCTTTCCAGCCACTCTTCCCCAAGCCTGTAGCGTTGCATGGGGTTGTTATGGCCAAAGTGCAGGACCTGGCACTTGGCCTTGTTGGGTCTCATACAGTTGGCCTCAGCCCATCAATCCAGCCTGTCCAGGTCCCCCTGCAGAGCCTTCCTACCCTCGAGCAGATCAACACTCCTGCCCAGCTTGGTATCATCTGCAAACTTACTGAGGGAGCACTCAATCACCTCATCCAGATCGTTGATAAAGATATTGAACAAGACCGGCCCCAAAATGGAGCCCTGGGGAACACCGCTCGTGACCGGCCGCCAGCTGGATTTCGCTCCATTCACCACAACTCTCTGGGCCCAGCCATCCAGCCAGTTTTTTACCCAGCGAAGAGTACACCTGTCTAGGCCATGAGCCACCAGCTTCTCTAGGAGAATGCYGTGGGAGACAGTGTCRAAGGCTTTGCTGAAGTCCAGGTAGACCACATCCACAGCCTTTCCCTCATCCACTAGGCGGGTCACCTGGTCATAGAAGGAGATCAGGAGAAATGGAATGGAGGAAATTGTCAGTAAATTCTGAAGAGCACACACTATTAAAGGAAGGTGCTCAGCAGGTGCAGAGCATCAGTGTGTGCTAGAGCAGACGAAAGGCAGGAAAAACTGGCAAAATCGCCTTGACCGCTCATCATAAAATGTGGTAGGTGGCAATTAGCCTGCCAGAAGGATAGTGTTAAGTCAGATAAAAATTTCGTAAGCAGGGTAACAAGAAAGAAATTCTCTTTGGTATTCATTGTATTTATAAAACCTCTGTTTTTGTTACAAAGTTTCTGCAAGACAACTGTTGAGTTCTGAGGGTATTGCACATAAGGCTGCACATGCTTGTGGTGTAGGTGCATATACATAAAGCAAAATAATTCTGTAATAGTGTTGGGGCGATATTTTAATGGTAGGGATTTGGGATTTTAGAGCAAGAGAAGATACAAAAAGCATTTGATACCGGCTTGAGTAAATCAATTAATTCACTGGCATTGGTGATTTCCAATTCATGTAAGGACAGGTTAGTTGATCTTCTTTCTTCTAAATTAAAGTTTAGTATTTTAGAGGACTGTTATACAAATACACATCAAAGACTCGGTCTGAAAGTATCTTTGACTTGAGAAAACAAAAGCATACTTTTTTTTTGTGCCATGGTCATAGCTATAACCTTGAGATGAACTATTTCTGAACAATAACAACAAAAGCAACTCCTCACATAACATCTTTAGTTCAACAGAAGACAGGTGCATGCTCTCTCAATACTCAGCCAAAGCAATCAGGAGAAACTTGCTGCAAGGTAAACCACCAGTGAGCACCCAGTCCTGAGGTAGAGAGGACCCTGCGCAAGGTGCCTTACCTTTCATATAGCCCTTTATATATCCACGTGGTTTCAGATTGGGTGGTTTTCAGGAAGGCTGGATACTCTACAGGAGTCTTTGAGGAAAAGAGTTTGCAAAGGGAAAACACAAATATGCGAGTGAAATGGTTGGTTCCTGAGCAGCAACCATCTGCGTGGTAGAAGAACTGAAGATAAAAGAGTCCATGGGATCTAGGATGGGGAATTGCATTATTTGATGGAAGTAGGATTTAATATTATGACATTTTCAACATTCTGTAATCTATACTCAGCAGTGATTATGGGATTTCAGCTCTCAAATTGATTTTTCCCCAAAACTGTATGCTTAATCCAGTAGTTTGTCTAGGACGGGCTGTCTGGCATTGCCTGACAGGAAGCAAAGCCGTTTAGTCACTTACTAGAATTGCGGTGCCCCCTTGTGATGCTACGAATGAGCACTAATACTATGGAGGTCTTCTGAATTCAGCATCCTCCTTTTCTCCATGTACAACAGAACTGGAAGCTTTGGCAATACAGTCCTCTCTGATGTGTGATTTGGAAAAAAAAAACAACCAATGAAACAAAAAACATAAAAAGCTATTTTCAGCTGTTAAGCTAGCAATAGGAGTATTACTTCACTCTTCAACCTTAAACCAAAAATAATTTAACAGATATATGCAGCCAAGATGTTTTGCACTAGTCACTCCAATTAAGCATTAGCTGTCCCTTTCCTCTCTTTTGGCTGGGCTGAAGGATTAACACTTGCATTGTGCTACACTGTGGTTGCCCTCTGAGTTTCAGTGAGGGTAAATTTAGCTTTCTGCCTTAGGGCACACTTCCCCTCTCATGCTTAATCTTTTCAATCCATACATCTTTTTATCATGCATGAAGGAAACATCCTGACTTRCAAAGAGGCCTTGTGCACCCTTTCCTCTGTGCTTGCATGACTCCCGTCCCGGGACAAAGTAAAATGACTTTGGAAAATCTGCAGGGCAGTGGGGTTGTGTCAGATGTGGAGGGAGAGCTGTGACCCTGTCTTGAGATCCACCCTATGGTTGTCTTGGAGACAAGACCCTGTACAGAGAGTGTCTGGGTAAGCAGGACCTCGACATGGCCAGGGACCACCCCAAGGGTTTGGAGGACCTTATGTGCTTGGCACACAGCTACGTGACTTTGTAAACCATACACAGGCAGCAAAGCAACTTCTGTATTCTGGAGGAGTTACTCTAAAGCCTCTTTCAAATTAGTTGTCAGCAAATGATGCGGCTAGATCTGTTACACAAACGCATCTGCTCTCCTTACTGTAAACATCTTCATTGCTGTTACTGTTACTGCTAATTCTGGTAATATGCCGGTACTTTTTATATCAGCTGGTTTATTGCTCTAGTTTTCTGCCATCCCAGATGTCCATTATTCCTTTGAATAGTATTTGAGCTGCAGATGAGTAAGTTCTTGCATGTACACATTCCCCTTATGATGAAGATGCTTTTATAAATACCCAAGATGGGATTAGTTTTCTAGAATCCTGTTAGCATTGTTGATGTGCTGCTGGTTTCATGCCACTCTAACATAAAAGTTCTGGGTAATACAATTATTCACTTCCTTCACCATATTTAATAATTCTGTCAAATCATTCATGTTATTGCTAAAATGAGCTTTCATTATGACAATTTTTCAGTTGTGTTACCCAAAAGGAGATAAAGTCAAACAAAAGTATTGGTTACACATCTGAGTTAATACAGCTGAAATCAGGTTGGTTTTGATTGTATTTTTAAAAAGAAATCTGTTTCTCAGACTTCATAAATCACATTGTAGGTCATATCCTGATATATAATATTCCATCATCCCAAACACAACAAATATAACTCTACACTAAACTGGAGATGTTTGTGTAAATTAGAATATTTATTGCCAGTTTGCATGATCGTTTTTGCCAATCCAGTAAGTGAGCAGTGACAAAGAGCTTTTGAAGTAAGACAGACCAATGGACAATCTGACCAAGACAGAGAGAAAACTGCAGTAGGTCTACATTAACCGTTATTCTAGTTCTTTCCAGATACTGTGTGTCGTGCCCGGTGCTGGCACTTACAACTTTGACATTTGCTTGGCCATCCTCTTTCATTCCTGCATGTTTAAAACAGACATGCATGGTTGAAGTGCATTTAAACCAGCAGTGTTTTGACAGAGTCCTGAGGGACAACCCTCTGGTATGGCTCTGAGTGTCCCAGCAGCGGTGTGCCCAACAGCACACGGCCATGTTTCTCACACTGCCACGATACTGAGGGCAGGCTGTCATCACACCAGTCCTCACCAGGGCAGGAGCTAGCTGAAAAACAAAATCCCAAAATCAGCACAGCTGTTCAAATGCATGGCAGAGTGATCGCTCTAACATTTGAACTGTCTTTAAAGGACCATGTTTCCACTACACTTGTGGATAGAAAATTTCAGGACAGGGAGCAAAGTGGCAAGCAAAGGTCTATTTTCACCCCTCTCTCGCATCTTCCTTCTCACCTCGTCTTCTTATGAAGAGTGTTGCAGAGCCATAGTTTGGATCATAGACAAATATTTTACATGAGAAGTTTGAGTGATGGAAAGACATAATGAAATTTGGTTTTATTAGATTTTTGGATAACATCATATTGTACATACAGAATAAAGTAATAAACCTTATGTGGATACTTTTAAAAGGCAGATCTATAATCAGAAAGCTTCTCTCCATTTCAGCTCTTCTCCATTTAACAGGAAAAAGCTAGAGGCAGAGTTGATGGAATTAACCCTCTAGGTGCTTTCAGATGGGACTGAATTTGAGCTCAAATAAAAGGAATCAAACATTTTAACATGGATTGAAGATCACAGTGGAAAAAAGAGTTTAAATGCAGTGACAGTAAAGGAATGTAGAATGAATTGACACCACAAAAACTCATGTAGTTTTCCTGGAAAACAAATAGACTCATCTCATTTATAGAGGCAAATTGTTTGTCAAACTAATTGCTTTTTTTTAACACATTTTTATTAATAATCAGTAAACCTTAGACTGTTCAAATATTTTATTAGATAAGTAGCCAGTGGCCTCACTTTTTTGTGTTAAACCCTTTGATTATTACCTCTTCAATTTTCTTCATAGTTCTTCCCTTTTAGAATAATAATGATTCTTCTTAAGCTTGGTTCAGTTATATTTTTCTCTTGCCTCTTCCTTTTGCCCTCTGTCCCTTCATCATTCTTTACTTAAACGTAATTCTTGGTACCGTTAACTTTGACTTTCTTTTCTATTGCATGGTGTATTTCATCAGATTCTTGGTCACTTTGTTGATCTGGCTTTGCTTCTAACAATTAACCTCTTTATTGTTACAGGCAGTAATAGGTCTTGCAGCACAGTGAAGTCTGATTATCTGTCTTTTATGGGCTAACTTTTTTTGAAGTTGGTCTTTTCCATTCAGATTTTATTCATACCTGTTGCCTTTCAGATGAATCACCAATATATCACTTTTCCAAATATTAATTTCAGCAAAAAACATCAACTCTACTTTAACTTCATTTTAGTTAGAATACCTGCAGGTTGATAAGAATAGTTTTTGTCAGACTTTTTCTTTTTTCAGCTTCGAATGATAATGTCAATCTATATTTTCTCCTTGTCTGTACTTTGGCATCTTGACCACAAATTTTTCTGTTTCTTCCTTCATCTTATTATTAAGTGCACCAACCATTGTCTGAAAATACCACTATGGCTGACAGTCTCTTGTCTCGCTTCCATTTCAGATTTCATATAATTTCCTCTGAAATATAGATTCAAGCTGATACTATCTTCTTTTATGGATCGTACATTAACAAAAAAATTAATTACTTGTTCTAAAGAACTTGCCTTCTTAAGAGATGCGGGAATGATTACCTGTCGTGGTTTAACCCCAGCCAGCAACTAAGCACCACACAGCCGCTCGCTCACTCCCCCACGGTGGGATGGGGGAGAGAATCGGAAGGGTAAAAGTGAGAAAACTCATGGGTTGAGATAAAGACAGTTTAACAGGTAAAGCAAAAGCCGTGCACGCAAGCAAAGCAAAACAAGGAATTCCTTCACTACTTCCCATCGGCAGGCAGGTGTTCAGCCATTTCCAGGAAAGCAGGGCTCCATCACGCGTAACGGTTACTTGGGAAGACAAACGCCATCACTCCGAACGTCCCCCCCTTCCTTCKTCTTCCCCCWGCTTTATATGCTGAGCATGACGTCACATGGTATGGAATACCCCATTGGCCAGCTGGGCTAGCTGTCCTGACTATGCTCCCTCCCAGCTTCTTGTGCACCTGGCAGAGCCTGGGAAGCTGAAAAGTCCTTGACTGGTAGACTACATAGCAACAACTAAAAACATCAGCGTGTTATCAACATTATTCTCATATTAAATCCAAAACATAGCACTATACCAACTGCTAGGAAAAAAATTAACTCTATCGCAGCTGAAACCAGGACATTACCCCTTATGGACAAAATTTCCTGAAGCCTTCCCAGGCTTCAGGCACACCTTCTTGTTTCTGCTTATAGAAATTAGAATTGCTAAGGGACATCAAAAAGAGTCAAGGAATTAATCAGTCACTAAAGTGGGGGTCTTTTGTAAACTAGTGGCAGAATAGCATATTTTATTTCTTTCTGAGCTCTGGTCTCATTATCTGGTGGCAGTCTGTCTTCTGAAAAGGGGTCAGAGCAGTCCTTTGGACTCTCTATTTCACATGAGCAAGTTACAGTCCCCTCACTCAGGACTGGCAAAAAAAAAAAAAGAGGTCTGACTTGACTACACCAACTATGCCCTATTCTCTGAAATCAGAAGACAACACACAAATTAGCTCTGGTAAAAGTGCTCCTTGATGTCATAATAGCTCATTTAGTGTCTCTTGATTTCAGCTGCAGTAGTCGTAATTTAAGAATAAAGAAGTGTGCATTAATGCTCATTTGTAGCCTTTCCAATGTAATTTGGTATTTCTCTCCTGTACAGAGTTGTAATAATGCCTTTACACTTTTTTGTGGTCAGTGCCTTGTTTTCTGTCACTGGACAGAATTACTGTAAGTCAGTCAGTATCTACTGACCACAATATTCTCTCCAAGATGAGAGATACAAATGATTTTTTGTAAATGTTTTTGCATAGGATACTACTTACAGTGTGGTCAATGTATGCACTTAGTATTAGGTGAAACACCAGGCACCAGAGGGAACACACTTGCAGCTTTATAAATGGCTAAACAAGCAATGATGATGGTGCAATTACAATGCTGGCTGGCTTCCTGCCACTCTCTAAATGTGAACTGTTGTGACATTAAATTGCCTGGTTCTTAACTCACTGTGGAAGGCTTTTCACTTAAAACATTTTCATTTAAAATGTCCTCTTGCCTTTTGTTGTTATTGCTCGAGATAACTTTGCAGGAATTGATAGCATGGGTATGTCCTAGTTGGGACCAGCCTGTATGTTGCTAGCCCACTCTGGGAAGTGGGCAAGCYTTCTGGAGGTAGGACACGTCAGTGCCTGTGAAGCTCTTTAGTTTGTTAGGTATTGTTAATACTGAGACTTCTTGTGATTAGAACATCTCTGACATATGTATTCTTGGTTTTCTGCCAGCCTCACTGCTGTAATATAAACATACATGGTCTGGATGCCAGACAAACTAGGAGAGATACACCAGTTAAATAGGAAGCTGATTTAGCCTTAGCGGATTTCCTCAATTATTAACAAATTTAGCTTTCATATTTGTTTGAAATGTAGAGAGGTTTTAACAGCTCTGTGCAGGTGACAAGTTGAGGTATGTATACCTACAGCCTATATAGCTGTAGCCTACATATATGTATACAGGAAGTCTCTGACTGACCCAAGAGCTAATGATGTGTCTTCTATGCCTTGACTCAACACCCTTCCTGAAATTTTGAAATCACTTAGGATGTGAGTGCTTTGTATGTTTTGTTTTTCATTGCTTTTTCTATGTATATTATGACAAGAGTATAAAGGGAAGCCAAAGTATTTTAGCATGAAGTACAGTTATCCTAAATATTCAGAGCACCAAAATGCTTGTACTAAATGATAATTAAGTTGATTTTTTGATGAAAGCCTGAAAAGAAATCCTTTTTAGAGTGTACTTCTCAGTTCAACATTGAACTTTAGCTGCTGGAGTAAGGAATGTGTCACACATCCATGCACTGTAAGAGGTGCCAAGGCCACTAAAGGAGGACTGGAACAGGTGAACCTGAAATAATCCTGAACTGAATAATGATAATGTGAATACTCTTGCGAATTGTGACATAGAGGGATATAAGCACAATGCATGTTATGCAAGCAGTGCCCAGTTTCAGAATTTGATGGCCATTTGTTTCACTCTTACTGGGAAGTAAGCAATGTGCCAGAGTGAGATCCAGAGCAATATGTTTAAAACATCATGGCAGCTACAGCTGTGCTGGTTTAGCATGGAGGGCTGGAGCGGGCAGGTTATTCACCTGAGCTCAGGCAGTATACTTCAACCATCCCTGGGGGTCCAGGGTTTGGGATTTTGTTTCTTAAACACCTCTATAATCTTCTTATGTAGGCTATTTCAGTGGCTCTCCAGCCTGGTAATTAGATTTGGCTTCAATATTAGGAAAAACTTTCTTTCTGCAAATTTGGGCAAAATCTGTTTGCCTTGTCCCCAGCAGGTAGAGAGAAGGTGATTACTTCCTTCTTTATAGCAAACCTCACACAGTGGAGGACTGCGGAAGACTATATATTCGCAGTCCCTGCAATCTTTCATCCCCAGTAGTGTTTTCTATGTCTCAATTACTGTCCTTTGAACTGCCCACATCTTTCTTATAATGTGGTGACCTTAGCTAGACAAAGAAATCCAATGGAAGCCTCACTGGTTCTTGGCCCGGCGGCTTCATCAGTGCCTTCAGTGCTGCTCTTTCTCCCTCCCCAGGCCACTGCCTCCTTTGCAAGCTGCCAGTGACCCTTTCCTTTGCGCCGTCCCTGTTGCTCAGCTGACAGGAGCTGTGAAATGCTGAAATAATTCAGTTTGTCACGTTGCCTCACACAGACAGTAACACAGAAACTTTTGTTTGAGAGAGGAGTTTGAGCTGCTAGTTTATGAGCACTGTGGTTTCACAACCTCTAGAAACAAAGACTATTATTTTTAAAAATGTCTACTGAAATTAAGCTCCTGAAAGATGAACCTGTCTTTTTGAAAATGAGGGGCACTGAACTGTTCTTACTAATTTCACTGCAGACACCTGGGTGATTGCTACTTTTGAAGGTGTGGCCATTTATTTAGGCTTTTAATGTATAATTCCTGATTTTCCTACAAGATTTTTCTAGTTCTGTGGGTGCTATAGAAATGCTGAGTAGGAAGTAGAAAGAAAGTTAAAGAGGGGAAAACAAACCCTAGTATGAGATGTAAGAAATATGCAATCTTTCTCTAAATTCTCCTGCATGCCACATTTATCAGAAACTGCCTCTTACTTAATAACGATGGAGGGAAAATAGTTTTCCTGAATGACTGCAATGCTGCATTTCATTTCTAAACAAGGTACTGAAGAAAAATGTCTAGTTCGTTTGACTTGGAGTCAGATCCAAACCCTTCTTCAGATCATGGGCAGGCTGTTTGAGTCATTAACGACAGTAACAGCTAGTCTGCACTGAATTATGAAAATGGTTGTAAAATAAGGGAGAATCAGCAAACTGAATCAGAGCTCCTTTTTTAATATTTATTACTCTTCAATGCTGTAGTATGGAAAATACATAAATATTTAGAGAGAAACCTTACTTTTTAACTAAACAAATGCATCAAAGCGACGAAATTGGAATCACCTCGGTACAGGTATCAGCCAATAGATCTGTGAATCACGCATTGAGAAAGTGTTCCTTGTGGAAACCTTTTGCTGTTGAATAGAGTGATGTCATTTTCTTTTCCTGTTTCTGCTAATTTTCAGTCTCACTTTTCCTTGTAGAAATCTTTTCTTTTCATTTTAATGAAATATAAGAATTTACATAAGAATTAAGTGAATACATACAGAAAAAATCTCCATGACAACCAAAGAATTTTAGCTAAATTAACATTTATTATATAGAACCAAATATTTTTAAAAATTGTTAGCACATGCTGGCATTGGAACAGATCTTGTATTTATATAGGCCAGTGTCTTGCCTGAGACTGTACATGATGTAACAGGATGCATCCCACAGGTGAGATTTGGTGCAAGAGTTTTGGATAAAAGCCAGCTAGAGGCAGAATGAAAATGACCCTAAAAACAGTGACGGCTTTTTCTGATATTGTGATATTTATGAAGAATGATCTAAAAATACAGACAATAACATGAAGAAAGAAGGAGAAATGATGTTGGGAACCGGTAAAGTAATAAAAAAATTTAATGTTTTGGATGGCTAAATTGATTTAGTAGGCCTTTTGCAAGTTACATTATATGTTTCTAGATTCACCTAATACTGAAATGCAACCAACTCCATAGTGTGGAGAAATAGTATTTATAGTAGCAGTATTAAATGATGGCTAAATACTACAAATTTGAGAGTAACTGTTTAGATTGATTAGCATAAAACTAAGCACACTTACCAATCTGAGGTAAGGGAAGCAAGAAACAGACTTTACCTGCTCAGATTTCAGGCAAGGCTGGAGGGTGGGTAGGGTGGCCCATGTAGGAGGGAAGCAGGGAAGTAAATCTAAGAATAGGAGAACTAGTCAATTTAGAGTGTGGGGGAGGAAAAAGTAAACTTGTTAAAGTGGGTAAGATTTCAAATTTTCTTGATCACAAGGAGTCACAAGAACAGCTTGTGTTTAGAATTGCAGGAGTAGTTGTTGCACTGGATTCCCATGCCCAAGAAAAACAAAAGCGAAAGAGACTTTGGTTTCAGGGTCAGGGAGCTGGTAAAGTACCTATTTCTCATACCATTTGGTTCCTCTTTCATGTTGCTTCTTCCACCCCCTGGCGCTCTCAGTTCAATTTTCAGGAGTTGTTACAGTGCAAGGCTTGGAGTGGCTCTGCAGGCTGCGCTGCCCGGGGAGGATGTACAGCCCTTCCTCACTCTTAGCCGAGAGGTCTCACTGCCAGGGCGGTGGCCCGTGCTGACCGAGAATATAAGGTATTGGCAGTCTTGCATGAAGAGGTGTGTGCGTCGGTGACTATCCCAGTCTAGCATCCTCTGACATTGGATGAGTCCTCTGCTTGTTCAAAGTGGGTTGCTGGGTATTTTTGATTCCTTTTTTACCACTGTAGCTGTGCAAACAGCTGTTTCTCTTGCTGGATTTGGAAAGATGTGGCCCTCTATTTTGTTACTCATTGAAAAATCAAACCCAAAGCCTAGTCCTTTCCTTCTGTGATGAAATGTTCACTTGTTTGGTTTTGTAAGAGATTGATTGTTTCCACTTGTTGCCTAACATGCTTGCCATTAATCCCCAGATGCATGTATTCCAGTCAACTGTAAAATTGTATATCAATATACTTTTAATTCTCCTCTGAAAATTGATTCTAAAATGGCATGTTGGGATTCCCCATCTCTTTCCTCATTGATTTTCAGATCAAGTGTGTTTAGTTTAGCAGGACTGCGCTCTTCCTTTTATTTTTTTCATACCAGTAATAAGGTTTCTGCAGATCAAGTGTGCCATTACCTACCTCCCTTCACTGTGATATCCCACTGCTTTCAGTGACTTCATACAGATGTGATGAATTAAAGCATAGTACCAAGTCCTAAGAAGAATGTCCCAAAAGGAGTAAAATCCAGTGTGTGGTTTTCCCAAATTATACTGCAGGCTGCAGAATTATGGTGAATGCTGGTAAGAATTTATGCTTCTGCTGATGTAGACTCTGATGAAGATGTGCATAATGGAAACATTATAAGCAACATAGGGAACACTGCACTGCTGTGGTAGAGTGGCACAGTGGATGTCCAGAGGCTACTCTGAAAACCGTCTGCAAAACTAAAGGATTTATATCACCAGAAAACTTGCAGTACTCAGAAGGAACAAAAATGCTGGAAAGGCTGGATGGAAGTGGAAAGGCTGGATGGAAGCTGGCAAGCATTGCTGCAAATTATTAAACACTTGAATGCATACATGTGCTTGACAATCACATGGAAGTTGCCCAATTTCAACTACCTGCTGTGTATAAGAAAGCATGGACCACAAGAAATACATTATACCATTTCCACAGGTTTGCTGGGCGGTATGACGCTAAGGGTGGTTTTGCTCAGTGCGACATTTTTGATAGCTCCGTTACCTGACAGCACAAGGCTTTTCCACCTCTGAGCTTCAGCAGCAGCTGAGAGGGTGTTATCCTTGCTTTGGTGGGGTGGCCTTGGGCTCTGGGTCAGGGGGCACAGTGGGGTGGGCTCTGCCGGGTGTCTGGACCCTGCAGGCAGGCAGGGGTGTGCCGCAGCACCACAGGGAGCAGGGCTGTTCCCAAGGGTCATCTCCATCTCTGGCAGTAGTGGGAAGGAGGAGAGAGGAGGGGCCTTTGGGAAATACTTCCTGGCTCCTATCTGTAGAAAGAGGCAGAGTTGTCTCAAATATGTTCACACCTGCTTGGAAAGACAAGATTAAATCAGGTGGTGTTTCAGGAGACCTGTAGCTTGGTGTCCATCAGTACGTACTCTGTTAGATGTGTGTCTGGCCGTGTACAAGTGTAAACAACTGAATCGGCATATTTCAAGAAATGTGTACATGCTAGCATGAAAAAGTGATTCTACATAAATGTGATTAGAATATGAATTGTTTATTTCATCAACATTGCATTTTTGCTTGCTCTAGAATGTCATCTTCGATTTGAAGCGCTGTCTTGAATTTCCTGGATGTTTGCAACACCAAATTCAGTGTTCTTCCAAGCTTTTTTTTTTTCTTTGACTTTAAGCATTTCTCTATCCCTTCTTCTGGATTCCCTGCTGTCTTCCTCCCAGTTTTTCTCTCCAGCACTCTTTTGGCCTACTGACTCTTTCATTTGTATATCAAAGAGAGTATTTAATTAGTTCCTTATTGTTACTGTTCCTGTATTTCTGTCCTCTCAACGAAGGTTTAATCTTTCTTCACCCATGCTTTTCTTAAACATCATTCTCTAAACTAGGTATAAATAATTGTTTTGGCTTCCATAATAACAAAATAAGACATTTCTGCAGGTTTCCTTTCCGTTATGGAAAAAAGGGCAATGAGTCATTGTTAATCTGCAGGCTGAAATTGAAAAATCCTTGTAAAGAAGCTTCATTGGTCTCAGGTAGGAGTGCTGTTATAATAAAGCAAGCTGGCAAACCTACCATTTGTCTTATGTAAACTATCGCAGGGAGGATGCAAAAAATAGATATGCAAATGATCCCCCAGCATTATTACAGGACCTAAACTACAAGATAATCTTCTTTCAGTACTCTTCCTTACTGCCTAATAGCCAGTTTTAGTTTTAAAGCAGAGTGCCCTTAGAAATAAATTTTCATCTTTAGCAAGAAGTATGTCTTTCTTCATTTATTGCTGTTAAAGAAGATTAGGTTTTCAACTTGCTAGATTATTGTTAATTAATAATTAGGTTTGTATTCTCAATAAGACTGGATTCTAGACTTCTGAAAAACTAGAAAGTTAACTGCACGTGACATAAGCTGAAATTGGCTTGCCAGTGCATGTTATTCACATGTGACATCAGCCGATGAGTCACGTGCCTTGTACAGTAATTCTACAGTTGGTTTTTACTGCTCTCCTGAAATATGGGCCCACACTTTGTTACATTTATTTACTGTAAAGTGTAAATTCACAGTGGCTTCATCTTCAGTGTCTATGTGCTTCTTCTGTTATGTGTTTAGTGTAAATAATGAGAGCAGTATCCTATCCATACCAACATATAGTTGTCTAAGTCAGGGTGGGCTGGTCTTCTACATGCTGTGATCAGGAGGGCAGTCTTGAGCATCTCTTTGATCTCTCTTGTTTCCAGGGGTCAGGTAATTGGTGGTTTTCTTTCCTGCATTGGTCGGGCATTGACAGGAAGCTAAGAACCTCATCTTTTCTTTGATTTTGTTGAGTGGAGGAAAATACAAAGAAGTTGGCTGCATTTAAGAGGTGTCTTTTTTTTTTTCCCCCAGGTTTATCTGTTTGAAAAAGAAAGGATACAACAAATACTGGGATACCATACTGTAAAATTAGAAATTTGTTGGATAAAGGGAGAAATGTAAATGGAATTGTAACTGTATTGCTGCGTACTTATCTGATCTTAGTCAATGTATGTTGGAAAATCAGAGAATTTCAAATCCTGTTGAAACCGTAAAACCTTCTGCCTCGCGCGTTTCTGAGGTCAGGTGCACAAGGTCATCCTGCAGCTGTTGGACTCAAGGCATGGGCAGGGTGGCCCGTTCCCAGCGGACCTATGCCTGAGCAATGGTGGAATTAAACCCAGCACGCTCCTGGCAGCTCAGCCTATGTGCAGCACTTCCCCAGCAGCAGCCCTGCGACGCCTGTCTTTTTCCTGCAGTGCATTGTGTAATATATTCCAGAATCTACAGCAGTTTGAAAGCACAGGGTCAAACTAGCACAGCAGACTTTTTGGTTTTACTACCTTGTGACCAAATTTGAAATTTTGTTACGATCTCCCGTGCCCTACTAAAGATTGTAAGCTTAACAAAATGATTATGTGAATGTCTTTAATACATGGAATCCTGTAAAACAAGGACAGTGTTTTAACATGCTTCTTGTGCCATCATGGGAGGAGCAAGTTAGAACCCAAAATACCAGCAGGGAAGGGGGAAGCTGGGGTTGGGGCAAGGTCTGTATTCTCAGAAATGCTTAAGGATGGTAAAGACAGGAGCTTGCTGGCTGACACTAAATACTTTATTTGAATTAAAAATGAGGAGGAAGCCAAAGCAGTATATTTGGGGAAACAAAGGCCCAAGCAAGAGCGTCACTGGGACTCAGGTCTCACCGTGTAATCTACCAGAGGAGGATAATTCAGCCTGAAATAGCTAAGGAGGAATCTTACTTTCAAGCATAATGTAGCATTTTATTGTGTAATTTATGATTTTTCGTAACCTCTTTCCTAAACTTGAGGCTAAAAACCTAACATAATGTCTCATTGAGTAAACTTTACTTTGTTTTACCCTTGTGATGGTAAGTTCAAGTAAAGCTCTCCCTGATGGTTCAAACAGATGACCAAAGCAGGGGAAGGGCTGGAGATACAAAAATGCAAAGGAGGTAAAGCAGTGCATATGGGATGGTAGCTGAAGGGCTGCCAGAAAAAAAACCTTCTAGAAATAATTATGCAGCCAAGAAATCATGGTGAAATAGAACTCCTGCTTGAGAGGGATTGCTTGCTGTTACCGATGCCACATGAATAGACTTATTGGAGGGTAGTGGTCATAACTTATCAGTGATGTGTGAACACAGCAAGTGTCAAGGTAAAGTAATTGCAGCTGGTTAGGAATATCCCTGTGTAGACTACTGACTGCAGTGCCATGCTTGTTACATCTGTCTCTGGTGGTTTATCATTTTTGTATTGTTTCTTATTGCACTTAATCTTCTAATGAGTATGTAGTAATGCTTTTCATATGTACATTAGTCAACACCTTTCCTGTCAGCTTTTGTAAAGCTGTAAGGAGTTGCATTGAAGGTAGCTCAATATAAGCCTGGTATTTCAGAGAAGAGAAGTGATAAAAAGATACAGAAAAACAGGGGAAGTGGGGATAAAGGAGTATACCCTTCTTGCCACAAGCAGAGTGTTTCTGGACCCTGAGGCAGAAAGTCTTTCCAGTGACTTTTGACTTCAGATGTTATAGGGTTCTTGCTCTCCTGCTTCATGGGGATTTTAGGGCATTGTTTTGTAAAACTGGCTTGTGTGCTTGCAGGACATCATTTTATAAAATGTATAATAGGCACCACAGGTTCTGTTTCTAGACAACATCTGTCTATGTTTTCTTGGGCTTTGGAAAATGAATATGGTAAAAAATCAAAACTTCAGGTCAAAGATCTGACCTTTAATGTAACTCTCTGAGGGAGAATTATTGTAGTTCACAAATACTGTATGTAGTTAGATACAACAGTAAAAAGACTGTTGGGTTTCTTAAATGGAGCATTAGTACGTGCTAATGATAGATCCTTCCTTTATTAACTTCTTCTATAGAATCATAGAACCATAGAATAGTTTGGGTTGGAAGGGACCTTTAAAGGACATCTAGTCCAACCCCCCTGCCATTGGCCGGGACATCTTCAACTAGATCAGGTTGCTCAGAGCCCCATCCAACCTGACCTTGAATGTTTCCAGGGATGGGGCATCTACCACCTCTCTGGGCAACCTCTTCCAGTGTTTCACCACCCTCAGTGTAAAAAATTTCTTCCTTACATCTAGTCTAAATCTACTCTCTTTTAGTTTAAAACCATTCCCCCTTGTCCTGTCACAACAGGCCCTGCTAAAAAGTTTGTCCCCATCTTTCTTATAAGCCCCCTTTAAGTACTGAAAGGCTGCAATGAGGTCTCCCCAAAGCCTTCTCTTCTCCAGGATAAACAACCCCAACTCTCGCAGCCTTTCTTCGTAGGAGAGGCATTCCATCCCTCCGATCATTTTCGTGGCCCTCCTCTGGACCTGCTCCAACAGGTCCATGTCTTTCTTATGCTGAGGGCTCCAGAGATGGACGCAGTACTCCAGGTGGGGTCTCACCAGAGCAGAGTAGAGGGGCAGAATCACCTCCCTCGACCTGCTGGCCACGCTTCTTTTGATGCAGCCCAGGGTACGGTTGGCCTTCTGGGCTGCGAGTGCACATTGCYGGCTCATGTCCAGCTTTTCATCCACCAGTACCCCCAAGTCCTTCTCAGCAGGGCTGCTCTCAATCACTTCATCCCCCAGCCTGTATTGATACCGGGGGTTGCCCTGACCCAGATGCAGGACCCTGCACTTGGCCTTGTTGAACCTCATCGAGCTTCACCTGGGCCCACTTCTCCAGCTTGTCCCTCTGGATGGCATCCCATCCCTCAGGCATGTCAACCGCACCACTCAGCTTGGTGTCATCTGCAAACTTGCTGAGGGTGCACTCAATCCCACTGTCTATGTCATTGGTGAAGATATTAAACAGTACCAGTCCCAATACAGGCCCCTGTGGGACACCACTTGTCACCGACCTCCATCTGGACATTGAGCCGTTGACCACTACCCTCTGGATGAGACCATCTAACCAATTCCTCACCCACCGGACAGTCCACCCATCAAATCCATACCTCTCCARTTTAGASRGAAGGATGTTGTGGGGGACCGTGTCAAAGGCCTTACAGAGGTCCAGACAGACGACATCTAGCCCTTCCCATGTCCACCAGTGTAGTCACTGCATCATAGAAGGCCAGTAGGTTGGTCAGGCAGGACTTGCCCTTGGTGAAGCCATGCTGGCTGTCTCGAATCACCTCCCTGTCCTCCATGTGCCTTAGCATACGTGCCAGGGGGATCTGCTCCATGAGCTTCCCAGGCACAGAGGTGAGGCTGACTGGCCTGTAGTTCCCCAGGTCTTCCTTTTTCCCCTTTTTGAAAATGGGGGTTATGTTTTCCCTTTTCCAGTCAGTGGGAACGTCACCAGACTGCCACGACTTCTCAAATACGAGGGATAGTGGCTTAGCAACTTCATTCGCCAGTTCCTTCAGGACCTGCGGATGGATCTCATTGGGTCCCATGGACTTGTGCACCTTCAGGCTCCCTAGATGGTCTCGAACCTGACCTTCTCCTACAGTGGTTGGCTCTTCATTCTCCCAGTCCCTGCCTTTGCCTTCTGCGGCTTGGACGGTGAGGCTCGAGCACTTCCTGGTGAAGACCAAGGCAAAAAAGTCATTGAGTACCTCTGCCTTCTCCGTATCCCAGGTAACCAGGTCTCCCATTTCGTTCCAGAGAGGGCCCACATTTTCCCTAGTCTTCCTTTTATCCCCAACGTCCTGTAGAATCTTTTCTTGTTGCCGTTGACGTCCCTGGCCAGATTTAATTCTATCGGGGCTTTAGCTTTCCTAACCTGATCAGTGGCTGCTCATACAATTTCTCTGGATTCCTCCCAGGCTACCTGTCCTTGCTTCCACCCTCTGTAGGCTTCCTTTTTGTGTTTGAGTGTGTCCAGGAGCTCCTTGTTCACCCACGCTGGCCTCTCAGAGTTTTTGCCCAATTTCCTCTTTGTTGGGATGCATCGCTCCTGAGCTTGGAGGAGGCAATCCTTGAATATTACCCAGCTTTCTTGGGCCCCTCTTCCCTCCAGGGCTTTATCCCATGGCACTCTACCAAGCAGATCCCTGAAGAGGCCAAAGTCTGCTCTCCTGAAGTCCAGGGTAGTGAGCCTGCTGCGCACCCTCCTCAGTGCCCTAAGGATCTTGAACTCCGCCATTTCCTGGTCACTGCAGCCAAGGCTGCCCTTGAGCTTCACATTCTCCACCAGCCCCTCCTTGTTGGTGAGAACAAGGTCCAGCATAGCACCTTTCCTCGTTGGCTCCTCTACCACGTGGAGAAGGAAGTTATCATCGATGCATTCCAGGAACTTCCCGGATTGCTTCTGCCATGCCATGTTGTCCCTCCAACAGATATTGGGGTGGTTGAAGCCCCCATGAGGACCAGGGCTTGTGATCATGAGGCTGCTCCTATCTGTGTATAGAGGACCTCATCCGCTCAGTCTTCCTGGTCGGGTGGCCTGTAGCAGACCCCCACCGTAATGTCATCTGTCCCTGCCCTCCCTTTAATCCTGACCCATAAGCTCTCGGTCGACTCCTCATCCATTGCCAGGCAGAGCTCCATGCACTCCAGCTGGTCATTGACCTAGAGGGCGGGACCCCCTCCTCATCTCCCCTGCCTGTCCTTCCTAAAGAGCCTGTATCCCTCCATCCCAACATTCCAATCATAGGAGCCATCCCATTAAGTCTCCRAGATGCCAATAAGATCGTAGCCCTGCAGGCGTGCGCACGTCTCTAACTCCTCTTGTTTATTCCCCATGCTATGTGTGTTTGCATAGAGGCATTTAAATTGGGCCCCCGATGAAGCTGTCTTACTGGCTGGGGTTCCTTTGTGCTGCTCTTCAGGTGCTCTCCTGCTGACCCGTGATCCTCCTCCAGGCTTTGGGCATCTTTTTTGCTGGCCCTGGCATCAAACTGGTAGGATAGGGATGGATTGAGGTTCCCCTTCCCCCGGCAACTTTAGTTTAAAACCCTCTTCACCTGCTTGGCAGGCCTATGAATGAAGATGCTCTTCCCCTTCTCTGACAGATGGACCCCGTCAGCCCCGAGTAGACCAGGTTTCTCAAAACAAGTCCCATGGTCTAAGTAGCCGAACCCCTGGCTGTGGCACCAGTCCCGTAACCTTTTGTTGACTCACCAGATTCGACTGGCCCTTTCAAACCCCTTCCCTTTGACTGGCAGGATTGATGAAAAAACCACCTGCGCTCCAGAGCCCCTTACCGCTGCTCCCAGGGCTCTGTAATCCTTCTTGATACTCCTCAGACAGCTCTGGGCTGTATCACTGGTGCCCACGTGTCATTGTGCAAATCTTTATCTTCTGCTGACTCTGTTTAACTGAACTATGAATTTATATAATGTTTCATTCTGTAATGGCAGTTCTTGGAAAACATGCGATGCAAATCCTGAGTCAGCCCCCAGACCCTGTGCCATTGCTGGTGTTCTTCTAGAAGAGTTGCAGTAGCACAGCTGGGCTTTGGGAGGCCAACCCAGAAGTCTGCATTAACCCTTGCTACCATTTCTATGCAGGATAGCATGCAACATGTTGAAATACACCACTTCAGAACATTACCTTAACATGGAAAAGTATTTTCTTTCTTAATGTTTTTATCATGGTAAGGTTCCAGGGAGATAACATTATTAAAGAAGAAAGTTGGGGTTTTGTTTGTTTTTACAAGATTGAACTGATGTAAMAGCAAGGGGAGAAAGAAAACCAGATTTTCAGGATCTTCAGAACTCATAAATATTGCTGAACTCACCATAAGCTGCACACAGTCAGCACGTTTACAAAATCAAGCTATTACGTGTCGTCTATACAAAATAAACATAGCATACTATTTACGTTAAGAAGAAAAAAAAAAGTAGTTTTACTTTTAATGAAACCATGTTTCTTTGACTACAGACCCCTCAATTTTCTACTGATGGGGGAAAAAAGACAATTGTTCAGCCTTTTATACTTGAGGGATAATTTGAAGCTAGTAAATGTTTACAGCAACCCTTTCTCTTGAATAATTCAGATCTGTATGTGCATAGCACAGTGTTTTTGTTTAATAACAAAATAATTAATTAGTAACAAAATAAATAAATAAGAGGGGGGGAAGATTAAATTAAATATAAAAGTGAAAAAGCAGTTCCTAAAGTTTTTTTAAACAAACAAAGTTTTTTAAACAAACAAAGTTTTTTTAAAACAAACCTAGTTTTATCTGAGAGTAATTCAGATTCCCTGGATTTTAGAAAATTCCAAAACCTTTCAACTGAATGTGTATATATTATGAGCTTCTTACCTACTTCATATTTTATCTCCAGTTTTTCATTTGACTGGGAATAAAAGGTAACCTAAATTGCAAAATGGTTGTTTTCTATTCTTTAGGGGACACTCCAGGGTCCTGGTCATATTTAAATTTGATTGTTTTCTAGCTCATTTGATTTGATTGTTTTCTAGCTCATTTTTCAAAAGAAGCTTTTACCTTAATACATAATCCTGAACACGATTTCTCTTGTTGCTTTTTCTGTAGGATTGTGGAAAAGGGTTACTACAGTGAACGAGATGCTGCTGATGCTGTTAAACAAATCCTGGAGGCGGTTGCTGTGAGTATTATCTAGCATCATATGCTCAGCACCTAATCTTTCACACATAATGGCTCAATAAATACTTAGGTGTGAAAGAAGCGGAGTTCACTGGAGACAGTCCACACAAGTTCCCTCCTATAATTATTTTGTATTGATTTTTTTTTTAAGGTAGTGGCACTTTAAAGGGCAAGAAGTGACTTTGGATGGCAGTCAGCAATACATTTAATGCTCTAAGTCATCTGTTACAGTGGACTGCGTGCTCTGTCCAATCTCAAAAACCTGTGGAGTTTGGCATGGGTTGTTTTAGCCCTAAAAGTAATTTGAAATCACTGGCACTTGTGTAGTCTCTCGTTCATTTTTTGCAGAGTATGTCACAGTAATTTATTTGGAACCTTAAACAAAAGAGAATGCATTACTTTTCCTTTCAACTTAGAAGGATAATAGATGGGCTGAACATGTTAGCTGGTCTAAAGAGTTACAAGAATTTGAGCGAGAGACTCCTGCAGAATATTGCCATGAAAATAGTTACGCTTCATTTGCAGTTGTTGCCTGAAGGTGACCCATCACAGTTTTTGCCACTATGCAGGAGCATTTATACAAACAAGGCTCATTGCAAGGAATTGTGGAGTACTGGGGAAGTGGATAGTGAAGGTTACTACATATCTAACCAAAAATCAATTCTCACTGCTCTTCAAATTGCATGTACATACACAGAATGACAGTAATATTGAGAGAGATTAGAATAAAGTTTGGTGCCAGTAGTTTGTGCAGTTCCTAATATACCTTCTTCCTCTATATTTTGTGTGGTTTTCAAACATTTGAATTTTTGTACAACTATTTCACATTCTATTGCTTAGAGAAAGGTATAAAGATTTTTGAGACAAGAAGATGAAGGCTTCTAGTGGGTGCCTACAGTATTTCTGTACATTATCCCTACTTCTCAGTCACTTGTAGCTCTTCCATCTGATTTCACAACAGATGTTCACCAACCAGCAACTAGATGCTGGGAAAGTACTTAAGAAATTAATTTGTCAAATGTCTAGTCTATACGCTAGCACTGATCACTTCCAGTGCAGAAGAGAGGGGACATGTTGCACAAGAAAAACCAGGCCAGTTGGGACACTCAGAGCATTTCAGACAAATAGTAATATAGAGGCAATTTTACTTTGTGAAACTAAGACATTAGCAAGGCCTAAAGAGAGATAGATGCTAAAGGTTTTGCCTTCTGCTGTGCCTGGCAGTCTGACTTCAGAGTCAGCAGGAGATATTTTGGATTTTATCCAGTGGCACTGTGTGGTTGTCTGCAGCAGATGTTTGGGGTGAAGCAGCCAGGTAGCAGAAAGACTGCAAAGATCTTTGAGCAGACACAAGTGCTCAGAGGTGTGCAAATAGTGCAGACGGAACGTGACTAACTTTGGGTGTATTTCCAGACTGTCAGACTTTTCAAACAAAAAACAAGATCACACGGAAAAAAGAGAGGCCAGCCTGAAGGGCTCTTTTGAAGGATGGTAGTGGTGAGGCAGGATCTGTACAGATCATCCACAGAGATGCAGTGTCGAAAGAGCTGTCCTCAGGATAGGACTGGTGGTGATGATTGACCTCTATGGAAGGTACCTAGAGGTGAGGAAAAGTTAATGTGGTTACAGCAATTGTGGTTTCTGCAATTATTCAGAAGGAACAAGCCAACTTGGGCATGTTTACCTGGGATGGTAACGAAATACCCCATTGTGAAAAACTCCCATAAATCATGGTGTCCTGGTTTCAGCTGGGATAGAGTTAACCACGACACATGGTTTGGTATGATTTGTAAGCCTGTTCACACTAAATAAGATGTGAGAACTGGTGTTTACGGCAGTAACCAGACATACTCCAAGACCATCATGTTCACTTCATGCTACTTTCTGAATGATCTGATGCTTACTGAGTCACTCTCATCCAACGTAGTCTAAATTATGTATTTTAGTGCACAGCATAATGCATTTGTATAAACTTCTTAAAATTGGGTCAGATTATTATTTTATGACCGATTTTTTCTTCCAATGGAAGTGCCCTTGTTAAGATGGTTCTACATTATTTATCATTCTTTTGTGAAAACGATGATTAAGTTTTGCTGAAAGATGTTTCAGAAGGTGTTTCAGCTCTTTATTTTAAAAGCCAGGAACCAAATGAAGATCTTCAGCTTCTATGAATTATAATAGCTTGGTTGAGATCAATGGAACAGTGATGTATGAAAGCTAAAAGGCTGACCTTTATATCAGCATGCAATAATTTAGATTTTTATAGATCCTTGTACTAGATCCCCAGCTAGGATGGACTGTATTGACTTTTGATCTTACAGCTGACACTGTACATCTAAGCCAAAGCTAGAAAGCTGTGGAAGTGGCAGTTTCCAACTTGGAATCTTTGCAGCCCAGCTGAAATACCGTGGTAGATTGGGGCTGTAAACTTGACAGAATGGCGTTTGTGAGCAGAACGGGAGTTATTGTTAGAAACTGGAAAATACTGTTGCAGCAGAGTAATCTTTCCAGAATAAAAGGAAATATATCCATAGATCATTCTTAAAACCAAATAATTGTACAATTCCCTTAATAGACCATGCCAACGAATACCCTCCTGGCACCAGGTAGGCATTTTGACCTCTGCCATTTTTAGAAATTGCTCTTAGCAAGAGAAGCATTCAGCCTTCCCTTTGCTGAACTCTCTTGAACTAGTCTGTCTACTTGTTTTCTAAATCCCTTGTTAAGGGCTGTTACTGTAGTAATGGATCTGTCCTCACAGGGGATCATTGACATGAGGAGGTATCATGCCTTCATTCAGCAAAGCTTTTTTTGAGACACTTCTAAAGGATTTAATCAAAACTGTAAAGTGGGATTTTAAAAGCACCTAAGCATTTTTGTTCAATTCCTTTTGAAATTGTTAAACCAAATGGACTAATACTCTTAAAAAAAAAAAAAAAAAAGAATCTCATAAAGCTTCTAGGTATATCTCTTTCTTGTAATATCTGAGTACCTGTAAGCCTAGCTCTAACTGGCTTACCAAGAATTAAGCAAGCAGTCAGAGTAGCACACAGAAAATGAATCTTAATCTTCCAGGTCACAAACCAGCATAAATATATCAGACATGTCTGCTCCCAAGAACAGAGAAAATAACAAAACCAGTATTGTTTTGAAGACCACGCATCCATTTTGCCCTTTTCCATGATTTTTCTTTCTGCTGGTTACATCTGATCCGGTGTTCCCAGTCCATGACTGTATTTGCCCTTAGTGGGAGCAAACTACCTTTTTTTCTTTCTTCCACACCTTCGCCTTTTCAATTATTCTTCCATTGTTCTTCAAGCTGGGAGATAGCTTCATTCATAAGATAAAAGGCTTGCACAAAACTAGGGCAAACCAGCATTCATATTTTTAGCTCTTTTGCTGTGCTGTTCAGAACAGGTTTTGTTGCTACCCAACATCTCAGAACAGGGTGAATTTCATTCCTGAGAGAAGATGCATTTGAGTGCAGTCTCTCCTGGCACATCATTGTCCTTTCTCGCCTTCTCAGAGGATCAGTTGTATACAGTGTGGTTTTCTTGCATGCTTATTCTCATAGCAGTTTTTCTATTTTGTGTAATTAAGGAATTTCTGCACGCAGTTGTCCTGAGGCCAGATCGTCACTGCCTGACTTGCAGAATGAGTTACTGATGTTATGGAATTCAAATCATCCTTGAAATACTGGTCAGAAAAAGACACTTACACACTTCTTCTGTAAGAGATATCTACTTTTTAGCTGGTCAAACTTAAGAAAATGACACTGATTTTTTTTTTAATGTGTACTTTCGAAATCTTATATTTGTCACCAAAAATAAACCGTGTTCCTTCTTGCTTACTCTGCATTAGTGTCAAAATGATAGGTTTCTGCTTGGGGGTTAAATTACTCTTTTCATTCTATTTAAATTTGAAATTATTTTAACAGTTTACTTTTTGTAATTAGGGTAGTTACTAGCATACCTTCTATATGTAGTTTTGAACTCATCCAGCAGTCTCTAAGTTAATTTCCCATCACATTTTGTAATAGGTTGTTTTCATATGACTAGCCATTATCTTGTCTGGATAGGAACATGTTCGTGAAGCTATATGTGGGACCCCCTCCATTTTCATTTCTATTTTTCATTTCAATTTTCTACCACTTCAAGCTTCATTGGATGTGTGCACTTCTATTCAGTTCCTTGTCAGCTTAAGTTCACAGCGAGCACGCTGAATTCTCAGCTGTGATTGCAAAGACTGAGGGCACTTAGCCACTAGCAGGTTTGAGAGGGAAAATCTAAATTAAAAGTTTCTATTCATTTCAGTGAACTTTGATCTGTCTGATAATGAGCTGTATGATAGTAGGTAAGAACCTACCACAAATGTGCAGCTTGCAAGTATATTTTACAGACCCCGAGGCACTGGCATGTCTAACAATTAGAGCTTAGACCAAATGAGGTAATCAGACTTTTAAAGACTGGCTGAGACTCAAGAGAATTGATTAAAATATTTGGGAATTTTAGCATTCAAAGAAAGGTGGACTTTAGATAAAGATTAAGAAAAGGTTTCATTTTTTCTATGCAATCATTGAGTTAGTGCTTGCTGGAGAGAGGCGACCAATGGATTTTAGTTTTAGCCACCAGCTACGAGGTGAACTTAACCAAGGTATAAATGTCACAGTATTCTGAAATTTTGAACAAGGCAAGTGTGTTATATTATCAATATATACTTAGCCAGGCCTAAAAAGGCACACTGTTAAGAAGAGTAAGTGTACTGAGACAAACAGGGAAGAAACCTGGGGCTCAATTCTGTGGAAAATGAAGTTAAATTCCATAAAAGAGAATGGCAGGGACACCTAGGTATTACAACACAGGATAAAGACCTGTGTAAAATAGTAACAGAACTTGGGAATGCTGTATCTAAGAGGAGGAATCTTATGCATGATTGTAGCTATTGAAGAACATTGACTTCCTCTCTTTAGAAGACTTTGCAAAAGATTTCCATTTTAAGAGAGGAGGCATTTGCACCTTCAGTTCTCTCCCCATTCCCTGATGAATCCTGAGTGTTTTCCATTCTCCCTCTGGCAACAGCGAGTGGTTTTCTGAGTCTGTTCCTGGCATAAATGTTGTTCAGGGTAGGGTTAGGAAAAGGCAGTTGTTCTGATCTAAAGCTACCAAAACCCAGCAATCTCTGCTTTTCTGGTGGGGGAGGAACAGGAAATGTAAAATGTTGTCAAATTTTCAGAATGTTTGCTCAAAAGTGGTATTTCAGTGCTAACTTGCAGGTTTAGGCCAGATTCGGCGTGTTCGTTGATTATGCAGTTGTTAGTAAAAGGACCAATGCTTGATACTGTAACACAAGAAGGAATTTGCTCTTTCCGGCTGCAATTCTGTGCTAAGGATTATGATGTCGTATAGTGTTCTCTGACAGCATGGTCCACTTTTGCCGTTCACCTTCTAACCCACCAACAGGAATGGGAAGGAAAGCACAGAGGCTGTTGGTTTCCAGATTTAACACTTGCACTCTGGCACACTCTTGATTTTGGGAAATTTGCATGGCAACGTTTTGGAAGAAGTGGCAGATGAACACTGAGTTCAGAAGAAGCACAGCAGCTATCTGGAGTTAAAAGCACTGTTTGCAATGTAATTGGGGAAATATATAATGAGGACACTTGTATTTGGTCTCTTTTTTAGAAAAAAAAGGTTGTCAATATGCAGGAGAAATTCTGTATTACTTTTATGGTAATTCATGCAGGGAAAAACACAACATAGGAAACCTAGATGCTGAATCAGTTTTCTTTCTTTGTGCTAATTCTTCAGCTATCTCCTGTCACCAAGGTGACGTGGAGCACTGTTAGCCTTAAGCTTGCCTGGGAGGTAAGGATTGCTCACAGAAACTGAACTTGAACCTTCAGGGAGATGTGATGTCAACACCCGTGTCCCTGAGCTAGGAGTAGTTCAGAGCAGTTAGTGCCAGTGGTCTAAGACATTCATAAGCTGTCCTGTTCATTCTGATTTTTGTAGTGAAGCAGATCTTGGGGTGTTTGGTGCCTTTTTTTATTGGATGAAACACAAAGTCCTTAGTATATGTTTTCCTTACAAGATTATCAGTTATAATATCCTGGAAAACTGACTGTGTGGATATATTTTTTTGCCTGCCAGATTTCTCCCTATATTTGTTGTTGGGTTTTGTTTGTTTTACACTTTGTCATATAATGTGTTGGGCAGTTCTGCACTTCAGTCATGTCAAATGGGCTGCAGGTGGAGGACACACAAGATGTGATTATGGAGTGCCTTATTGTCTGTGAGGTCTTGACTGGGGCTGTAATGGACACCCTGTCTCCTGACCAGTTTTGGTAACGTGGTCTTCATCTTTGCCAGCTAGTTTGCTCTCGATTCAGCAACTGTGACTGGAAAACTCCTTCTAACATAACTTTACCCAGCAGCAGTCTTTGCTCTCCGATGTCCTTCCATCACCAAACCTTGTTCAGTGCGCTCCCTAGCTGTCCATCTAGTCTCCTAAAACTGTGGTCTGTGAAGGAAGAGCAGAAGAATAGGTACAAAATTGTACATGTTTCTGGGCTTCTTCATAGCAGCTGTTAGTGTTAGCTGCTGGCATTTCAGGTAATCCTCCCGTTGTCAGGAAGAGGACTGGGAGACAAAAATCTTTGAACTTCCCTGCACTACATGAAAAGGAGAACTTGTTCCAAGTGGAGCTGTCCTCCTTTGGTGTCCTGTCACCTTTAAGAGTAAGACAAAACCAAACCAAACCAAAACACCCTTTTTACCCTTTGTGACTGGGCGATATTTTCTCTTGGCTTGTTGAGAAGCATAAAGAGGAAAACATACTCTTCTGTGTGATCAGCCATGTACTCAGCCTGGCTTGCAGGGTTGGCTTGCAGTAGCTGTAGTGTTGACACTGCTGTGTGCCCTTCATCCAAGAAGCAATTGTAATTTCATAACACTGTTGGCTCCTGTCCTGTCCTGTTCCAGATAAACTCCAGGGGAAAGGCTTTTTGAAATAGCATTCAAAGGTTAGGTCTTAGCTTGCTTTACAATGTTCAGTAGTGAAGTGGTGAAGAATATGGTGGCTTTTAATCTTGAGAATTCACAAGTGCTGTGTAAACACCCATGTGCATTCGGACTTTAGCTGTTTTCCATTTTGTGGTAGGGATGCAACTTGTGAAGAAAAAGGAGCAGATGGGTCCAGCAATACATAATAGGTCCTGTCATKTTTTTTCAGGAACATCTCCTGAGGGGTAATCCATTGGCCTTCTATGGTCTTGTTTTGGAAATCTGCATGGGGACACGCAGAAGAGTTTTCTGTGTAACTTTCTATATTTTTATTAGTATTTGGTCCTTCTTGTGAGCTTGTCATAAGGCTAATGCAACTACATAGGAACTAGTGGGTCAGTGGATTTAATGGAACCCTAAATTTAAAAATTCCCATACATATAGGGATTCTTTTGGCATTCGTTCATTCGAACCCAATTCGAAACATTTCAGGGTTTTTAGGGGCAAATGAATTTATATTAAAGATAACAGTAGCAAACTAACATAAAATTCAAATTACTGTATATTCAAGTTCTGCTGTGTTTCTCAAAAACTTTTTTTAAAAAGCAAACTTTTTATTAATGTTAAGAAAGCTCAATTTATTGAAACCATTAATGAATGATAGGACATTGACATGACTGGACATATGCAGGGTTTGTTGCTGTTAGCTAAATGTAATTCATTTTACTCAAATGTCAAAATGACATTGACCAGAGGATTACAAAACCAAATTCTGGAATATTCCCACAGTACCAAACTGGTCAATAGGAACTGAGGATGGTGGAACCATCCCTGTAAAGAAATTTAGCAAGATCTCTAGTACCAGTTAAAAATTCTGATCATTTCAGAAATGTGGCGTGAAGTAACAAGGCATCCAACATTTTCTAAGTCCCCTCCTTTTATTGACATCTTTTACTGGTACTTTGCACTTTATTTACAGGAAAAAAGAGTCCCCTTCTTAATATTCACTCATTGACACAGAAATACAGGAGAGTACTGAATTTTTAATTGTAAGAATTAGGTTAGATGCCAAATATTTTGAAGCTATTTAGCTCAAGAGTTGAAGAACTACCACCTGAACAATAACTGCAGCAGTGTTTGTGCACTCATTCATCACATTTCATTACTTCCTGTAGCTAATATCTTCAGCTATGATCACTCCTAGCAGCGTACTTAAAATAGCCAATACTGGGTTTTTGTACAATATTGTCTTTGTTTACAAATTGCTAATGTCAAAAATTTCATCTTAAGGACATCTGCATGGCTTGTGGCAGTAGGCCTTGCACAGATTGTGCATATGAAGCTCTGCAGAGTTGTGCAGAAGTCAGATATATGCTTTTATCCATTTCCAGTTAAATGCCTAGCTGGAATTATGTTTAAGTGGATAAGACATTTGCATATGTACATGATATGCAAGCATGCCATACATAAATCTAAAAGCAATTTGAAAATTATACTGAGAACATCTGCTTTTTATTCAAATAAATTTACTAAAATAGATGTAAAGCTCTAATTACAAATTGGGCTCTGTCATCTATTAAAGCGTTGAAATTATTACTATTCTTTGATATTTTCTTTTGCTTAATTGGAAGATATTTTGTTTTCTGAAAATAAAAATTAATATAGAGCATAAAACTTTGTACGTCTCTCTGACCTAGGAAATGATAATAACCTTCACTTCACCCAAGCAGTTTCCCTATACTCGAGGACATAACTGCATAGTTGCATAGTTGTATTCTCTAGGCAAAGTATGTGAAAATTGATGTCATGCATGTTATTTTGTGAGTCCTGATTATTCTAAAGGCTGTTGGAGGCAGAGGGGAAGGAGAGCAGGCAGGTTCCACATCAGCCTTGCTGGCCAGTTTTGCAGCCCATCTGTCTCTGCTTCCCATCAAGGCTGTGCCCAAAAGTGGTTTAATCAGTGGGCTGCCTGCCTTTCCTCAGTCACACGCAATATGCCAAATTTCCTCTCTCCCCTGCATCCACCCATATTGACATATGATACGTTTCCAACTATCCCAGTTAAAAAAGCAACACAATAGAATTGCTTTCTTTTGTACTGCATGTTTTTTAGCTTCAAAGCAACTTACCTAGTACACAAGTCACTCTTAACTTGTATATGATTGACTGTAGATCAAACAGATGTCCTGAAGAATATATTCTAATACGTAAGCCTCCATAATGGCAGTTTTGTCTACTTCTATTAAGCTAATTTTGTGGATGTGACAAAATTATATATACTTATTATATTATGCTCAATGTGACAGTAGTTGTGATGATTACTAACTATGTATGCAACAGTTGTACTTCATGAGTTATAAAGAAATGCCTGGCCTGAAGATGGATATGTAAGTGAAGCAACTTTCAAAAAGTCTCAAAGCAACATTTCTTTGTTACACAAATTAATGCAAGGAATGTCACAGCAGATACACTGGTTGTACTAACTGATTTAACAAAGTTTTGATAATTGACAGGTGTTCTGAATTCTCTGTAAAGTCTTGTCCTGAAGGAAGGTACGAGACAGTGACTAAACGGGATCCTATTATAGGGATAGCTTACTGCAGAGGGTTTTACAGTGCACTTGAAGTCACAGTAGGGAAGAGAACGGATATAATTGTAATTTTATTATTTATAAGCATTTATTCTCATAAAATTATAATTATATTTGTGTAGGCAAATCACAGCACGAGAAAAAATATGGAGATATTTCCATAATGAGAAGCGTATACTGTCTGATGTGATCTTGCTTGTAGCCTCTTGAAATAGCATAAACACCCGCTTTAATAGTGATTGTAGTAGACTGCAGAATAAAGAGGTTCTAACAATATTTCTAAAAAGGACTTCCATAAAAAAACATGCCTTGTATGCATAATAAACCCTATATATCAAGGCAGGGTATCAGACAGAGAGGAAGAATCAAATAAGGGAGAGTCTTTCTGTTTGCTTGCATATACCTTCTTATAATTGCAGTCAGTGAAGGCAGGCAGGACCAATGATTGGATTGATACCAAGTTGTGTTTTGCAGGGCAATTATATACGTTCTTCCCTTGAATCTGAACTGCAAGTATTGCCATGGACATGGCATACAACTTAATGACTTGTAGGGAGAAGCAACAGTATCCATCCTAAGGCATTGTTGTTGGGGTTTTTTTCATTAAAAAAATAATTGCCATTTGATGTATTCCAGGCACAAAGTGTTTATTTCTTAAAAATTTGTTTGTGAGTCTTGAAAGGGAATCCTCTTGGAGAGGGGTGATTTAACACATCACATACAGAGATGACTCCATGGAAGCTGGGAAATTGTCTCGACATTTTCTTCCATTTGGTGACAACATTTTAACAAGGGCTTCGTGAGTGTCCCAGGGAGACCTTTCTAGCACATTGCTGTCAAGAACAAATAAGCAAGTAGGTAAACTGTCAAGTTATGTAGGAAACCTATTGAAATGCTGCCATTGCCTGGGAGAGGAATRCATTTGTGTCCTAACTGTGCTATTTCTGAAGCAATGTTAAGTGATGGTTTCATATATAGGATAATCTGTTTAGAGGGTGGGGGCATTTTGAATGAGTAGCTTCATCATTTTGCTAGCTTACATTCATTTGTTTTTCTTGTTTGTTGTAAACAAATTTAAAACTGATTTTTCTTGTTAATGATGAATTTAAATTGTTGGAAGGGAAATAGAGTGGGGTTTATTGTCACACCAGCCTGATTTATCAGTACCTTGATTCAGAATTATTTTGTCAAAAACATTTTTGGAGACCTGTTTTAAGCTGAGTGCAAAGCTCTTTTTGCAGCACACAGAGAAAAAAAGATTTACAGTCAAAAGAGTCTGGCAATGCTGCCATCAGCAATAAGGAAATGAGGGTATTGTATTTGTCATTATCTCTAATAGAGGAAATGGAACAAGCACTAATGATCATGCTGCAGATCTACTGTATTACAGTTAATGCCCAGTGCAGCAGAAAGTCAGGGTCATGTTTGCTAAGTTGTTATTATCTTAAATTATGCTTTCATCTAAGTAAGATGTCCTTCTCTCATTTCAGAAACAAGTTACTACAGTATTAATTCTGAAAAAAATATTTGGAAATAGCAATGAAAGTGTTTAATTAGCTCTTGTTTTAACTCACAACACACCACAAAGTGCTAAATGCTGCTGTTTTTGAGCCAGTGCCTGCAGTTGATTCTGATTCCAAGAGACTGACATTTACAGGGAAGTTGTTGTCTAAGAACTGATTAAGGGCTTGAGGATTTGACCTCTTCCCTGTTCATCTCAGGCAGATGGGCGATTTGCCTGTACCTTCATTTATAAGATGGGTTGTTGAAAATATTGTGTGAGGAGAGTGCTGACCCAGTCCAAACGCTGGGTCTGTCTGCCTGATTAACTGATCTTTGGGGCATCATTTGGCAATGGCCTGGCCAGCCCCTTTAGTGGGTTCCCATCGGGAATGGAGGTTCTCCGAGAGGAGGAACGGCCTGGCACAGGAAACAAGCTCTGTGCCAATGCTGGGCATGAGTCTGAGTCTTGGCTTGAGAGCGCTACCCATTTCTCTTCTGTATGTTACCGAGCACACTGTTAACAATTAATAAAGCACAAGTAAAGGAAAAAGACTGCCTTCATCTCAGACTTTAGCCTGCTAATATTCCTTTTTTATTATAATTTTACTGCATGTATTGTGCAGATTTTCATGCAGGGACATGGCGTCCAAATATCTGTCCCTATGGAATGTAAATAGTGTATGGTCTGTATCTATAAAATATACGTGTCACTATAGGAGCCCAGCAGGGCTCTGAAGGATTCTGAGCTGGAGAAGCTCCTAAAGCATCCTGAGAGCCTCCCATACTCTGTAGAAACAGTAAAAAACTAGCAATTGGATGCTATAGAAAGGGTCGAGAAGGATTCGTGGCAGATCCCAATGGAGCCTGAAGAGGTCTTGCCTCAGAAATTGCCCTAGGGGAAATATCAAAGTAGAAAACCACCCAGCTGTGCATGAATAGATAGAGGAGGAACGCTAACTGGCACTGCAGGAGTGTCACCAATAACTACTGCTCTTCATGCAAACTGTGCAACCTTGATAAAGTGGTAGCTGTGTGGACAGATATTACATTGCTTATTTCTCTAAGGCTAAAAGGCATCTAGTTAAGTGTTACATTAAATTCCCTAAAACTTTTCTAAGGTTTGGGGAAACATATAGAGGTTTAATGACTTTTCGAGAATTCAGTGTAGTGAGAAGGGCCTGAATACATCTGTGTACAAGAAGCCTCCCCCCTCTCGCCTGCGCAGACACCAGCCAGAGGACAGGAGCAGCCCCCATCCCTGCAGTATGCTACCAGGCAGAAAATTGCTTCCCCAAGGAACTGGCACAGAGTAGCAGCACCTTTGCAGAAGTCACTGCTTTATTTCCGAAAAGATTTGCTGAAGCCTAAGGAGGCCCCTCTCTTCAGCTCTCCCCATCCACAGGGCTGTGTTCTTCTGTCTCCCAAGCCTGCCATGCCTGCAGACCTGGGCGAGGACAGGCTTGTCTCCCTGTGTCTTGCTGTTCCTGCCTCAGTAATCATGGTAAGGATAAAAATACACTGATTGTTCAGAAGTAAATGCAAGTGAACCTGTGAAATGAAAGACATTTGCAAAAAAATTGCTCAATAGTACTATTTAGCCTTATGCGATTTTTAGTCTCCAATTTCATATTACTGGACCGACTAGATAGCAGGCTCTCAGCAAAACGGCTGTTTACAAAATTAGATTTTTTCATTAGGTAATATGGAAACTTACCCGAATCACCGTGCTTGTGGTTTGAAGAAATGCTAAGAGAATTTCTGCTGTCTTTGGGGGAGATTCCTGACGTGCCAAGGGGGTGGCATGAACTAAGATTGACTGACATTGATCACTCTTAAACAGGCTGCATAATAATTTATCAGTTGTTGTTTCAGATAAGTGGCTCCATTTCTGTGGCCCTGACAGCATGAATGAAACAAGATTCCTTACTTATTCCCTTGAGATTCCTTACTGATCCCCTGAAATGCCAGCAACTGTGGATATTTTGGAACTTGTAATGAGTGTGGTTTTCTCCTTTTTCATTTACTCTTTCCTGATACTTTTTATGTCTCTGTGTGACCGGTTTTACATGATGTTCTCGTACTAGTTTGCTGGCATGTGGAAGTTGCTTTCTGAACTCTTTTACCTCCATTTTTAATGTTTCTCAATAACTATCAACAGAACCAGGGAGTGTCTTGGCTTTAAATTACACACACTCCTTCTCTTCAGTTGAGGTTTTCATAGACTCCTGTGTCTGAAGATCTAAACTCTAGCAGAGGTAAATAATGAAGCTGATGTTTTCAGGAGTCAATGCCACTTCACGCTTATCACTCCAGTAGATTTGGAGTGCATGATGGTGCATGTTACTTCATGAGCTAGAGATAATGAGGGAGGATATATGTAAGAATCAGGGTGTCTCCTTGATTAAGGTAATGGCTGACCAGGGGCTTTTTCAGGAGCATAGGCCTTCCGGATTTATTACATRGTTCCTGAACGTAGTGCAAAGCCCATGGCAGTTCAATTTCTGGGCACTGAGAAATTTGATTGTTTGATGAACAGTGCTGGATGAGGGGGATTTGGTGGATTTTCTGGCACAAGTTCTTGTACAATAGTAATGATGGACAGCAGCTGGAGTGTAAACAATCAGTACATTTCATTATCGGAGTATGCTCTTCCAAATACCCTGCTCAGCTGAGTCCATCTGATAAGCAGCAATAGTAGAAAATCAGTATGCTGTCAGTTAGGAAGCAAACATACACATCATTTATTGCTTGGGTTTTAAAATTACTTTGTTGTACCATTGTGGTTTCCCATCTATAAATTATTATCATACTTTATGGTAATAAAATATGGTAATTCTGGATTTTATTTCAGTGTGCAAGGTTTAGAAATTGTGGAGCTATGTACCATAAACTATCAGGGGTGCAAGTTGGTCCTTTTTCTTGCATCTGACTCTGCCTACTTCACTGATATTCTTGTATATTTCTGTGTGACATATTGATGCATGTTTTTATGTTGCTGTAAAGAACTTTGAAAGGCATGCAATAAAAAACTCTTTCAGTTTTCAAGCCTTAAAATTATGTCGTTCATTTAAAAATCAAGATTTAATCTAAAACTCCATTATGATGTGATAAGATATATTATGGAACATTGTTACTAACAAAAAATTCAGCATGGTTTTCTCTGCACATATAACACCCTAGAATAAGTTTGTATGTGTGACTGTCTGGAAGAATGAATAATTGAACAAACTCACAAACTAGAAACTTAACAGCTCCACATCTCTCATAAATAAGAGTTCTCTCTTCCTGCAAGTGCGCTTCGTTGAAGTGTCTTTGAGCACCCCATGAGCACTCAGATGTACACTGAAGGTGCATCTTGTCTTGTAGTCTTTCCCTTGGTGACAGGACTAAAAAGATCTCTTTTCTCTTCCTGGCTGCTTAATTTTTTCAACCTAGGGAGAGAGATGGTTGGTAAAGTCTCAAAGGTGTTAGTTTCCTGTAAAATGTAGTTGAAATTAGTCAATAGGCTGAAAAATTATTAGTGCAAGGGAGCAGACAGACTCCTTACATCTCCTTCCTCAAAAAAGAAAGGCTAGAAGACATAAATGCGATGCTGCTAATGTCCTGAAGAGCAGATCTGTGGAAACAGGGTTTTCCTCCCTCTGTCTTCATCTCAATCCTTGTTTTTGCTTCTGAGATCCTCCCTGTGACTTCATTTCTCACTGGAAATCCAAAGTCGGGAGGATCAACAACCAGACAAATGCTGGTTCACTGCCGCAGGCAGCCAAAGCACCACAGCTCCCCGCCTGATGAGAACTGACAGTCGCTTGGTGGCGAGCCACTGACCTCCCCTCGGAGAGGTGCTTCCACCACTCGGCCGCTGCTTCTGCCTTGGGTTTGCAGGGGTGCCGCTGCCACCATGCAGCAGCAGAGGGAGGCTTCCCCTGCTGGTGCGGATGCCGGTGCAGATGTGCACGGCTGGGGTCTGCCAGCATCTTTGCCTTCTCTGCAGGGACTGCTGGAGGGGTGATTCCCCTCCACGTTGGAAGCTTTCCCCAAATCACACTCTCCAAACAATGCAGCACAGTGATGCCATGTACTCTATACTCAGCTTTGGGTTTTTGCGGAGAGCAGAGGAACAGGCAGGACGGGCTGCTGTAGCTCACGTGAATGTTAGCTCGTACTCCAGCAGTTAAAATTATCTCTGTCATGATGAACCATCTTGGGTGTTGCAGCACAGCAGGCTGCTTTCAGTGCATCTGTAATGAATGCCTTTTAAATGCAGCAAACCGTGGCAGCTGCATTCATATAAGAGAAAGAAAAAGGGCTGCAGTTCTGTCTAACAGCACAGTGTAGCTCTTCATGCTGCTTGTAACCCGTCTGGGATAGGACATATTGGTCGTAAGGGATTGATTTACCATTGCTTGTTCCCTTGCTTGAATGTAAGGATTCAGTGGCAAAACTGATGAGGGAGAAATGTAAGGGAGAGGTCCGTCTTCTCCAAGAGGGTTGAAATACGTTTGAAAGGGTGGGCAATGATTCAGTGTCCATTCAGAAACTGAAGTCTTGGTGGTATTTATTTTGCAAATTATGGATTCTGCTGTTCACTTATCTGTCGGTAAATCAAACGGGTGAACATAAGCTGATTTTTGTTGATAAGAACAGCATAGTTTTAGATAAAATAGTCTTAACAAATAAGAGATGATCTCACTATTTTGAAGGATTTGTCTGGTTTTCTGTGCAAGCATGACTTCCTGCAATAATTTTGTATGTATGGTTGTCTAGAAGGACAAATCAGTCAAAAGAAATGAGTAAATCCGCAAACAAAAAAGCTCCAGTCTCTAGTAAGCTCTGAATTCTCTAATCGGATAGTGTGAGGAAAAATCTGGTAACATGCAGAGAAGCCAACTCAGAGACAAATTCTTATATATTTTGCTTATAATACCCGTGTGGTCACTGAAACTTGCAGCAAGGATCAGCTCCAGTATGTCACTTTTGAATATAAAATAAGCATTTCCAGCCCTACATGTTTTTCCACTTGTTTCCGTGTGAGACTGCTACTGTCCTGTGCTGGGTCGTCACAAGTGTTATCAGTGGAGGTGTCCAAGCTGCCACTTTACCAAGCCGTATTTCAAAGTAGGGGCCTGCAAAGGGTGCCCTGTTTAGCCAGAATACAGACCTGCTTCCTTTTCAAACTTGCTGCCTTTTCTCCATCTCTACTAATACTCTGGAGGAAGCAGCACGCTGAAGCAGGTATGTATCTGAGCAGATCCTTGAGTGTCTGTTTCAGGAACACATGGGAGATATTTATAATTGTGTTTTAGTGATATGAAGAAATGTTTAAATAAYGTGATAAAGGTACTTTCCAAACTATCAGGTGAGGTAAGCAGAAGAGTGATATAGTTGGGCTAACATTGCTGCAAGAGCATTTGTTGAGAAATAGCTATTGAAATAGCCAATARAGCATGTCTCTTTTAGGGGTCTTTTTAAGATCTGTTGCAGGTAACCCAGTAATCTAAGTTAAGGACCAGATGTTGGGGGTGTTCTCAGGTGCCCTGTCAAGCAGGACGGTGCTCTAAGCGTGCTCTGTGGCTCACACCACACATCAGGCTTTGGAGGCAACAGGCAGCAGCATGGCTTTGGCAGGCTGGCCTCTGCTCCTGGTGTCCCCACCACCATACAGATGTGCAAGACATACCCCCTGGGCTGCACGGCTCCCCGTGCTCCAGCCTGCTGCCAGCTCCTCCATGAAACAAATGCCAGAGCCAGCTGGATTTAGATAGGTTTAGATCTGTAACTGAGATAACTCTATCTTCCCCAGAAAGCCTTTAATCTATGAAAGCAAAGATTCATTAAATGCTACCACCCTTCAGGTTTGATGTACTTGATATGATGTAGTTAAACTGTTACACAGAACGGGCATGTGGCTTTTTAAAAGTAAATTATTCATCTTTAAATATGTTACCTTTTACTTACTGTTCTTCCTGGACTTTTTTTTCTGTTGTGACCTTTTCTTTTGGTTATTTCTTAGAATTGTTTTTTCCACAAGAAATACAGACCAATGTATCTAAATAGTGAAAAATCATGGACCGGTTCATAGCTTTCTGTCAGTTTTCAATTTGATTGATATGTTTAAAAACATAGAGTTGATATGTTTGATCTAGGCAAGGAAACTTCAATTCCTTAATATGGTAGGGCACAGCTGAGCAAAAGAAAAGACGTAATTCACCGGGCTGTTGTTTTCAAACACCAGCAATCTTCCTTGGAGAGTTGGGGTTTGTTTCAGAGCTGTGTCCAACATGTTGCATGCTTGGAAAGGGTCTTTGGCTGAAATCCATTCATGCAGCTTTGGAAATGTAAAAAGAAATGACACTGCCCAAATAAGGTAACTCTTTATGCTTCCCTGCTGGCCCTCCCATCGGCGATCATAAGAACAAAAGCCTTCTTCATAGCCCTTCCCCAAAGATCGGCTAAAATCATCCCTGACACAGCCCCTTCCAAAAGTCTCATCTGCAGCCAGAGGTGATGAAAAGAGCCTGGCAGCCCTTCAAACGTGAGACCCTTAAGACACCAGAGTGCCCACAAAAGCCTACTCATGAAAAATAGTGTGAAAAGCACTGCATACACAGAAGTGTGCCCTTGCCAGCAGGGACTGCAGATGTGTTTGTCACTGACCTTCTTGACTGTGTTTCTTGCTCTCCTGCTGTAGCTTAATGCTGTTCTGTTAACATTGCAGCACTCAGGGGGAGTGCCCAGTTTTTTCTGATTAGAAACAGTAGTTTGTATTCTATCAATATTCTGAGCTCTGAATTGCACGTGGGGAAGGAGGTTATTTGCCGGGGCAGGGAGATATAATCCTTCACTGGTGTACTTGGGGGTATCAGAGACCATGCGGACCTTCTCTGTCATTCCTCCTGTAATCCTGAGGAGTGGACAGCTGCATTCATGCTTTTGGGTTGATCAATGAATGCAAAAAAATGCAGGATGGGAGGCCATAAATGTTCTCCAGTTCCTAAAAGTCTGGACCCTTCCTCACACAGTCCAGCAAGCCAGAAGAGAACTGCAAAGAAGCACGCATCTAAAACGTTGGGAGATCAAAGACCCAGCTCTGAGCCCCTCTCTGGATGCAATGTTTTCTACTGAAACAAAACTGAATCTAGCTTTATGCCTGTTGTCCTTCCCTTCCACTGCAGGTATAGGCCCTTAAAGCTATTTAGCTTTGCAGTTGGAGTGACTGCATGAGATTTGAGAATAAGCTGTAACACCTTACATTCTGTAGTTTTCTGCAGCTGCTAACCATTTTGATTTCCTCTTAATTTTATACCTAAATGTGTAAAATTTATTTGAAAGTAACAAAGAAGTATACAAGAGTGAAATATTCAAGCAAGATTTGTGCTTTTGAGAAGCTGTTAAGTTACTCTTCTTTCTGTGATGTTTGGCAATGCAGGCAATTGTACTTAAGATTTCATGATAATTAGATTCAGGGACTGCTGTTTCTGTAATGACACAGACATATGGGACCTTATAGTCAGAATGACTGGCTGATTTTCATTGTGTGGTTTCACTAAATAATGATTTACTAATGCACACCGACCAGCGGATAATGTGCGATGAGATAGCTCTGAAATCCTCTATGCTTTTCTTCATATCCATCGCGGGAAAATACCACTCACATCATTTGCAACTTATGGGGAAAGTAATGTTTTTCAAAGTGAAAGGTGTTACGACTCTCTTTACTGATTTGCATGGTTTTTGTCCAGTGTCAGGAGGTTCAATCCCTAGTTGCCTTCTAACCCTAGTAATCTTTGCTTTGAATCGAGAGCTGGTATCCCTGTTGCAGTGGACAGGACAGAAGCTCCAGTAAGTCAAGTGTTACACGCACTGAAGCTCCCACCTGTACCCTTGGCTATTACTTGGCCACAAGAAAAGGCTCTGGTTTTCCCATCCTCACTACCAAGGATCATTTAGGTGTCAAGTTAGAATCACAGAAGCTTTAAAGAGCCTGTTTCTTTAAAGAAAGTTGTAAATATGATAGACATTGTATTTAGGCACAAAGGAGTTTCTGAGTGCCACTGCACTTCTATGCAGGAGTGTCATTGACCTTACAACCATGGCCTGAGCAAGGTGAAGATATTTTCAGTGCACCCTAAAAGGATTTTCTGCCACTGGGACATTTCACTGGGGCAGACAGCTCTGATGATCACTTTATAGGCAGAGTTCATCTTACATGTAATGTAGTCACAGTATTTAAAGATAACTGTTGCAGTATATTTGTGAATGAATGTACTTTGACCATGTGGAAAGGCACTTTGAACTTGGCTTGGCCACTCTTCCTTGTGATCTAGCATAGGTCTTCTTTTGTTGCGTTTCCCCTGCATTTTGTGTTAATTTTCTTTTTCTAAGCAGGGAAACATTGCTAACAAACAATACCCCAGTGTTCCTTTTAATAGGTAGAGTGTTTAGTTTAATAGGTAGATGAATTTATCTGCAGATTTTGTTGATAACACTAGTGGGCTTGTTCTGTTCCTTAGGCATCAACGCTGACTTCGAGTGTACAGAACTTACGTTTTAATTAACTTAGAAAATTGTTTAATGTGATTTAGCAATATAGCTCCATTTTGTATTTCAAGTAAGTCTGCTCAGACCAAAGCAGTCTGCATGTTAAATAAATGCAGCCTACTGAAATACAATATTAGAAATAAATTTATTTAAAACATTGTTTATATTGCATTTGATTACGCTTCCTTACCCTATTTCAACATAAAGAGGAAAAGACTGCGTTCGAAAACAGGTGTGCTGTGAGATGTGACCTGGACAAACCGGAATAAACCCAGCATCAAATCTGGGTAAAAAAGCTGAGGCCATGCTGGGTTACCGGAGCCCTTTCTGAGGCTGCAAAGTACACTCCTCTGCAAGAAGGGTGTGCACGCCAGGCACCTTGTTGCAAAAATGAGGTGTCACCAAGAAGCTGCTCCACAGTGTCCCGCTGCCCACTTCTGCATCTGTCTGGGGTGGATTTGCCCCCCCCAGAAAGAGGGTCCAAGAGCAGCAGCCATGCATGTTGCCTTGCTTGGGGCAGTGAGGGATGATTGGAGCCTCAGTTGTGCCCTGTTGGTTGATAGAAAAGAAATCTTCAAACTTTCACCTTCCCAGATTTAAAATAAAAGAAAAAACTCTGCAAGGCTGATAATGCCATCCATGTTGTTAGTGCATATAACTCTTGTTTTGGCCTTGACTGGTAGAATTAAAGGCATTTGTCAACCACAGGCTGTGTGAGCTTCTGTCTTCTCTCCATGTAGTGAAGGTCAGAAGAGGGAATATTTTAAAAGGCCGTGCAATAGAGAGCAGCACAGTAAGAGTGAATGTTAGTTTGAATACTTCTTACGTATTTCTGCCTTCAACACCATTGCAACAGCAATTTTTTACCCAGGATTTGCCTTGAGAAGATGGTGTTCTTAAAGCAAAGAAAATGATGCCTTCAGATATGGCTGGAAAAAATAAATACAAATGGCCTGCAGCCATTTACAAAAAGTAGTTCTTCTTGGCTGCTAAAATTAAAGCCTCTTTTTACTATTTGTATTTTTAGTATTTTGCTTTTGGCATTTCTCCTGAAAAGAAGTAGCTTGTCTTGAGGAAAGGACTGAGTTGCCACAGATTCGCATATTCTAATGTGCAGTACACAGAGAAGTATATTCAGTCTTTAAGATGTAATATGTATAGCYTCAATGGTCATACACTGATAGGCTTTGGCTGAAGCAAGTAGAGCTGTCTCAAAGACTGAAGCCCTTTAGACTACGGATTTCAGGTCCAGTCCTGAATTTTAGAATATTTTGGTTTTGGCAAGCATTTTCCTAAAACTACACTTTTTCCTAGGGATTTTATTAACTCGTTGTGGCATACTTAGTTCACAGTGGGTAATGGTACCTCCAGAATCAATCCCTCTCGACTTCATGAAGGGTTATGCAAAAGGAAGGAAGATGCTCTGAATAGGGAAATACAAACCTATATGCCCTCTCACCAGCCACTGAAAGCAAATAAAGCCTGAGCTGAAATCTTTGTACATCTCTTTTTCAGAGTTTTTTAAAAGAGGCATGCCAGCAGAGAGCAGCTAAAACGTAATACTTTCCTGGCGACCATAGTATCCGTCATTGCATGACCTCTCCCTTTGCTTTTACAACTCTGGATAGACTAGCCATGTGGCAGGCAGCCAGCTAGTGTCCCCTTCCCTGATGGACACAGCTTACGAAACAGGGGTCTTAAAATACTGGTGGAGGATGTTGTCCATCAGCTGTAGTAGGGGCTGATGTGCAGCACCAGGTACAAATGCACAGCTCCACATGGAAGTGATGTCAGTGTGATGCACATTCTTAATTTTACACTAATGTATAACAGGTTAAATGCATGTGCTTTCTTCTAAGAAAAATGCGTCTGTGTGCTGGTATATATTTATACGCATACAGTCGTCCATGTAACGTGATAGTCTGTAATTTAACATTGGCTGCTCTCAGTAGGCTCTGTAGCATCTTTTTGTGTGGAAAAGAATCAGCTTTTGTCCACAGTTTATATGTATACTGTTACAATTCCATGAAAAAGCTTCCAAAACCTGGGATAAGATAGCTTAAACACAGTGGCAGTTAAGATAATTAAGTTCCTCCAAGAGGTGGCTGCAGTAAATGTCATTTTAAAGGTGGAAAATGTTGGCATTTTCATTGGTGTTATAGTTTTGAGCTATTCCTGCTAAATCTTACATTTGATGGTGTGCCTGATAGTGTCTGTTTCCTTGTTTGGAAACAGCATTGGTTTATCTGAAACTGTTCTGTCTTTGTTTAACCATATTTGTCTAAACACAGTTACTCTCATCTCTGCAASCTCACAGAAGCTGAATGCTGACTGCATGTAACTACCAGCTGAAGCCTCAAACTTCCTGTTCACTGATTTAGCAGGGGGAAAAAATACATGCCCATACTGAAACATACATTACATAAAAGTACAGATTTTACCGTGATTGGGTCCCCCATCCATGTCGATCATCAATGCTGCACTGAAGTCAGTGGAGCAAACACAGCCGTTAAGTTTGGCCTTGTTGACTCCACAGCTTGGAAAAAAGCATCCCTGACTTTACAGGGGGGTTCCCTTTTGGAGCCTGGGGTGGATGCTCAAATCTGAAATTCAACCTTTTGTTTCCATTTTCTCCATAGTTCTAGTTTAGACAGTTTTCTTTTGTGGTGTTGCCATCGTAGATATACCTTCTCACAGAGTGATGAGCCACGATCATAAGAACCAGTCAGCTTTTTGCTCCTGAATTCCTGTTGGAAACCTATTCTCATCCCAGTGATTAGGGAACAGTTGTGGGGTTTCATTCCTCCTTCCATCTCCTCCATTCTAGATGTTTACTCGCCGTCTTGAGAAACAGGAGTTGTTTCCCTTCCAAGCCTACAACTTTTGTTAAGCTAAATAAGCACATATGTTTAATCTCTGCTCATAAGGGCGTGGTGTTCATGGTTAATAGATTTCTTACTGGGAGTTCTGAACCTGATTTCTACTATTATGGGAGAACTTCAATCCCAGATACCATTGCAGGCACCCATGTTCAAGGTAAAATAATTCAAAATGGAACAAATTCTCCTGATCACTCAGCTAGACCTTATCTTTACACGTATCCCCTTATAAATTTAAAATATTACATCCCACTTATTTTTTTTTCCCTTGACAAAATGAGAATTTTCATGTTCTCCAAAAATCCCTGCTTGTTCTTCAGTCCAGAAAAGTCTCAATATATAAGTTCAGTGTTACAGCATATGGTAGCACAGCCATCAGCCTGTTTTGGCATCTGGTCTAACAAGAGCCTTGTGCAGCAGCACCTCTCTMTGTGGGAATACCTCCCCTGCTACGTCTAAGGACTGCATTTGTCTGTTGCAAAAATGGCATCACACTGGGAGTTCATCTTGTACGTCTAGCACGTACTAGTAGTACATCTTGTGGTGTATAAATACACCTAAGTCTCTCCTCTTGCATTTCCAGTTGATGACTCCCTATCTGTGTGCTCAGCAACATCATACAGATGTCCAGTAACAGGAATGATTACTACCCTTGAGAGAAGTTGATATTTTACAGACCTCAGTGGACCTGCCAAAGCTGAATGCTTTTCATCTCTAGCAGTCACATGAAACTGTTTATCTTTGCTGTGCGAGGAAAATCGCAGAGCTGTGTGTATTACAGGATGTGCTATCAGGATGCTGAAAGATGCATAAAGGTGGATGGGAGCTGGTGCTTAATACAGATCTCGGTGAGAGTATCTGGGTAACAGAAGCAGTGCAACGGGGTGTGAGAGACCTGAGCAGAAGAAGGTGGACAGGCTAAAACAAAGAGTGATAGTGGAGAAGAGGGGCAGGCCCCCAAATGAGCAAGAAAATACAACTGGCTTGACTATTTAGCCCTGCAGGATGAAGAACAGGAGAGAGAAGAAAAGAAGGTACTTGGAAACCAGTTAAAAAAAAAAAAAAAAAAAAAAAAAAAAACGTGGGCACAAAAAAAGCAGCAATAGAAGCAAAGATGGATTGTAGGCAATCTATTAGCAGAATTATGAGGGCTAAGTTGAAGAAGGTTAATTATCCAAATTAAAAACATAAGCAAAAGAATGTACATAAACTGGAGACCTTGTCATAGGCGAGACCATGCAGAAGCTCAGCCTCATGTCTGCAGTGCTATCTTTGGTGTTTGCCAAAAGTCTGAGTGAAACGTATGTTTGCGAGTTTTCTCTGAGCCTCACAGATTGAAAGACGTCACTTTCAGCAGTAACTTTCCTTTTTATCTCTTCCTTAGAGCAGTGAGATCTCTCTGCTCTACACTCCCCCTTGAACTGGAGCTAGCAGCCCCTTAAATCATTCTCCTTTGACATGTTAACAGCCTTGCAGCCGGAGCTGCTCTTGCCTGACAAAAGACATTCCTCATTTGAAATTCTTCCAGTGCAGTGCTGAGCAGTCAACAAAGTCATTTCCCCTTACTAGTTTGCAGCATTTTGTGTACTGCTGCCTTGGCTGAGCAGAGACCATCTCTCAGTAGGATGGTCACCCTGGCAAGCACTGAACTGAGATCGATACTTAAGTAAGGATGCAGTTGTCATTTCCAGTTCATCGGTGGAACAAAGTCCTCCTAGCTCATCATTTCTCTTTTGGCCTTCCTACTTCCAGCCTGAGTGTTCTCCTTCAGTCCCACTGCACAAGTGCTTGCAGCCTGCTCTTACCTGAGAAATAGGTTTTGATGCATGGGATGAGATTCCATGGATCAAATCCTATTTCTGCTAAGCAGTACAACCCACAGAAGCCACTAAAAACTGCAACTAAAACCCATTCAAAAAGCCATAGTATAAAAGGGGGAGAAAGAAAAATACCCAACACACTCTGAAAGAAGTCTTTAAAGTGGAAAAATGGAAAATGATGATTTTCAGATAAAAACTACTGCAACCTAACCTCTACCTTAAAGGCAAATTCCCTTTTGTAGATAACAGAGTTGCAGCAACATCTCAATGTGCAGAGTGCAACACTCTCCTCCTGTGCTTGTGCGCGGTTTCCCACTCCCTGGTGCCCCCATCCTTTCCCCATCTTGTTGTCCCTTTGCAGCCACCTCTAGGTGCCCAGCTAATGCCCAGGGCAGTGGGAGCAATGGGGTACAGAGCAGGCAGACAGCCAGGCTGTGGTGGGCAGGGGAGCAGAGGCACCACAGGGAGGAGGAGGAGGAAGAGGAGGAGGTTAGGCAGCTGGGCTTAAGCAGGTCACTGCCTCCTGAGCCCCCCAAGAAGCAGTCTGGGCACCTGGCTGTCTATGTCACTGCAGCACTGGCAGGGAGCAAAGGCACCTGCCCAGCACTGACCCCCTGAGACTGAATGGGAAAGTTGGGTRGTTTTCCCTGGTGACCCCTTTGAGAGAGAGAACCTGGCTGGGTTTGACAATTCACACAAACTCTCCTGAAGGAAGATGAAGGAGTTTCTCTCTGTAGGGTCACAAACCCAGACTACACATATCCTCTTAGTTCTCTGCTGCAGTCACTGCCCTTACAGAAGCCGTATCATGTAGTCTTCTTTATAACTGTACTGAGCATCACCTTAGAAGCAGTTCATGCTTTGACCTCCCCACACTTCTTGGAAGGTTACCCTGAATACTTGCAGCTTTCACAGTGAGGAGCCTTCTTCTCATTTCTAGCCTGAAGATATTCATAGCTAGTTTCTGCTTGGTTTTTTGTGCCAAGAATCCCTTAGCTTAAACCCCTTCCTTCCATCCTGCCTGGTGTTCACTGTGATGTAGTTATAGACAGTGGTCAAATCCTCCTTCAAACCTTTACTTTGCATTGCTGAACAAGGCAAGTCTGGCATTGTCTCATCACACAGCAGCCTCTCCGCTCCTCTGTTGATCCCTGGTCTTCCAGAAGAGGTTTCCCCACACCATGTACTTTCCTCTACCTCCTGGAAGTACTTTACCTGCTTTGCCCTTGGATTACATTTCCTGCCCATTTTGCATTTCTCCTACTAATCTCCATTTCTATCACTTAAACCAGTAATTGATCTGAAGTAATATCAGAAATCCAGACATATTCATGTCTGTGACTGTTGCATGAAGTTTAGGTGATCAAAACCTGTGAAGACAAGGATGTTTTGCTCTGTGAATAGTCCATAGGGCAGAGCGTTTCTTTCTCCTTCAGCATCGGTGTTTATGTTCACATCTGCTGTTGTGCCCAGTGCTGTTGTTGTTTGATGATAAGAGATTCATCTGAGGCACCCCATGTTCTGAAGTATGTTAAAATTAACACTGATTTATCTTCCATTAGCACTTTTTAGTCTACCAAATCTGTTCAACCATAACCTGCAAAGGCTAAAGGGGGCTTGGACTCCTTTTGCTTATTTATACCGTACAAAACAGTGAAAGGCTTTGAATTTTTAATTGTATGTTTTCCTCATCATATTTCACATTCATAATGCAGGTTGTAGCAAGCCAGAAGCCTCTATGATTAGAAACACCTATAAATGATGGCATTATAAAGAGGGAGGTGGTGAAAGCTAGGGTGTTAAGAGGGGACATAATTTTCAATCAGACTCTTCATAGTTCTTCAGTGAGATTGTTTTCTCACTCTGATCAATAGAAATTTAGCTGTTTGCTTGAATGAGGCCAAAATAACTTGTTCCTGTTAACACTGATTTAATTTTAGATTCAGAGGTGTGACAGAAAAAGGTTTTCATCCCAGTTGACATTCTTGTTTCTCATTACATGCTTTAATTTTATTTACTGAGATTTTGAGTAAAATAATTTTTATAAACAAGATTTTAATACCATCATCCCTCCAATTTGGAAGTTATTCTGTAACAATAAATACATTTTATATCTCATAATGATTGCCAGACTAATCAATAAAGATCAAACTGTGGACCAGACAGATTCCTAATTATCCTGTGGCTATTTTTTAGTATGGGAATAAATTTAACCCTGTCCCTAATCTTTAAGTCTCTTGCACACTATGTAAAAAGCACAATCCTAAATTAAAATACAAAAAGAAAAACATATTGCCACCTTATCTCCATCCCTCAGAGCGCAGTGGTAATATGCGACTGAATGATGGTTATTGCATTTAATTCCACAGTTTTAAAACAGAAGGCCTCAACTCTCTTTGAGAGTTACAGCATTGACTGTAGGCTGATCAAAGCTACAGAGAATTTGAATTATGACGGTAGTGCGGTACAAAACCCAAAACTAGCAGGCACACTTTGATTTCTTTGAAGATAACAGAAACATTTCCACTGATTTCATAGGATTCATTGCAGTTTGTCATGCATGGCTGATGGTTTTTCTCGCTGTAAGTCCTAATTGAAAATTACTATTTACCAGTGGTCTGTAAGACATACACCTGAGCTGGTTTTGCACCCCAGGCTCCTCAGTCAGCAGCTTTTCTGACTACAGAACCTGAGGCAGACGCCGGAGGTGGCAGCACATTCGTAGCCTTATGTTGTCACTGCTCACTGTGGAAAGCACTTGCATTATACGAGTTTGTCACAAATTATTGTCGCTCACCTACAGAAATAGCCCTTGAGGGTTGCAGATTGGAAAAGGTTGGCTTATTTGCATTTGGAATACAATCTGTCTACAAAGTAAAGTCAAAATACCAAGGTTTTCTTCTCAGTTCCATAGCTGCAAGTTTTGGTAGAATATGTTACCTAGCACAACAGTTTTGTTCCGGTCAAATATTTTTACAAGGTTTTTCTGAACCCTGGGAAGAGTATGGCATAATAACTGAGAAACAGAAATTTAATTTTTTTAGGTTCTTTTGGAGATCTCCATTATACAAAATTTGGAATTAAATGAAGATAGATCCATGTAGAAACTAGAAAAAATATATGTGGAAACAGGATTCTGAAAATTTTTCACTGACAAAAATAGAATTCTAAATGAAATCTCTTACTGTGTCTTCCAGTATTAGTGGATCTCATCAAGGAGAATATTTGTAACCGTCTGTGCATTAGACATCAATAATATGGCAAGTTTTAAAAATCGGCAGTGTTGCTTAAAGTTCTGGACTAGAGTACAAAACCCACAGGGATATTTCTTTGTTAGACAGAAATTAAACATCCCATTTTGATCTGTTGCTGACTTTTCTGAAAACAGAGGAGCTGATGGCAAATTCATGTTTACAATTGGGCATTTGTCTGGGTGGCACATGATATTTCAGAATTCCACTCGTTCAAAAAACGAATGCCGGGTGCCTTGACAAGGTCGTCACATTTCCCAGCAGAATGTGAATTATTCTTTTGCATTCAGGAGCCTGCACAAACCATGTAAGATTCCTTTCCAGAAAACTCATAATTATATTAGTATGCAATCTGAGATAGCTTTTCAAAGGACACAGTCACCTACATAATAGAGATATCCACAGCTTAATCATCCTGACCTCCTCCTCTTTCTAGCAGATGAGAGTTTTTTAACTCCTTCCAGTTATGTTCTTGCAGGCGTACCTCATATTTATGGTTTCTATTTTTTTAAATATATGATTTCTTCACAAATATTGCTGGTACCTTGTCATGTACAACAAGAATGTTTGTTCTTAATGTCATCACCTGGAGACAAATTCAGGCTTGGAAACCTAGAATGGAAATGGATCTTATGAATTCTAGCTGTTTTGGGGATTCTAAATAGCTGTCCATGAAGATTTTTTACTTTTTTTTCAGATGAAGAGGCACTGAATGACCACGGTAGAGCTACAGTAGACATCTTTTCTGGTTTTGAGTGTAAATTTTGTGTTGCAAAAGCATGAAAGGGCAGAATAGTTGGCAGTTCTAGCCTGCAAGGTGTACCTCGAGCGAGGAGGTTTCTGAGGTATGGTGTTGCTGCCAGAAACGATATATTGGTTTTCTTCCTCGCTTCAGAATAGGAGAGTGCATGCATCACGGTGCTGTGAGGCTGGGATCAGTCCAAGTTTGCTACACCACTGCTATGGTTTAATGTAATGGCACTGTAATGGAAGATTGAGATGGGCCTTTGTATCGCACGGGGTGAGGGCTCACCTCTGGCAGATGAGTAAATGGAAACACTTCTGTGCATTTAGACCTTGAGGGCTGTACTGTTTTGTAAAAAGTCTGTAACAAAAGTAAAAAAATAAATCCTTTTTTTTTTTTTTTTTAATATATGGTCTAGGCATTCCTTTCTTAAATGTAAGATCAATGTCAGGCTTAGCAAGTGATGCTATTACATGTAGGCCAAGATTCACAATTCAAGGAAAGCAGTATAATTAACCCAAAACAACATCTGTGTGTTATTTATGCATAAATAGGAATTCAAATGGAGAAATATAAGTAGTCATTAGATACAATGATGTGTTAAAGATGATAGACTTTTTATATGCATAGTTCAGGAAGAGAGTTTCACAGATGGGCAAGAGAAATGTCATCTTCCTTCATTGGTTTATTACCCTGAAATCTCACCTTCTAAACAATTTTAAGTCTGACGCTACCAAAACACGCATGTGAGGGTTTCTGTTCCCTGCTCTGGTCACGTGTGTCCTTGATGCAAAATTCCAGCAGTCTGGTCTTACTAGCACCCCAGTACTTTGATTATGAGATCTCTGTGAATGCTAGTAAATTAGCTGGGGTCACTCTCTCTCAGTGATGCCAACTGGCTTGCAACAGCCACTATCCATACCATTAAATTGCGCCAGACCTCAAAACAAAATGGCCAGTCTAAAATTGCCTGATGTGAATAATCTTTGGCTTAATTAACAGGGAGTTGTTTTTGTCAGTGCTAATTTACCCAGGACTGTTCTAAAAATTTGAACAGTGTAGWCAATTAAGTTTTAGCACCCAGGAGCACTCCATGGCATGGGTTAATTTACTAGTGTAACTGTACTGTACAGGCAGAACAAAATCACCTTATTCTTCAAAAGCAAGTAGTATAGACTCTAACCTACCCATTTAAGAGTTAGATTATTTTATGAAATACCCCTCTTAAAAAAGGAGAGAAAAGCCATGAAATGTAATGCTTTGATTAGAATACAGAAAATTAAATTATTGCAAGAAAACTAAAATATGTTGGTGTAGAATAGACAGATGTGCACCCGTGGCTAATTAGGGCATTATATTATGGCCCTGTTACAGGTATACTAGAGCTATGGTTAACAAATCTCTGTAGTTAGTGAAACGTAACACTGACAGGAATAGTTTTTCCATCAGGTCTCTGATGCTGGAGGTTATTGGGGCCTGAGCTAGCACCAGGTATCACTGACAGCAGTTTAGACCTATTCCAGATTGTGTTTTTCATTTTTATCTTTTTAATTTCCTAATGGCAAAACCAAAGACATTACTGGATTGCAAAAACATTACTTGCTTTTTGGTAACCCGCTCGGAATACAGAATCTACTTCTTTTTCAGATTTGCTAGAATTACAGTGATGTTGCTGAAGTTTGTATTCTATACAGGGATGGCAAATTGATAAAATACCTTCTGCAGTTTTATGCCATTGGCTTAAAGGAAGAAACCTGATTTTGCAAAATTCCTCCCTACTTCCTTTTAAATTTGCTACGGTGGCATTAATTTACAAAGGCACATATAGTGGATTTATGAATCTTTCGAGTTTTTTTTTTAGGTTGGTCTTAAAATGATTGCATCTCTAATACTTTTAAAATATTTTTCATATTTTGAAGTTAATTAAAACCTCTTGCTTATTATGGATTTTTTTTCTACTTCTTTATAACATGACTGTGGTCAATAAAGTAAAAAATGCTGAAGACAGGGAGTGAGTAGAACAAAGTGACAGCAATGTAATGTGGATGTAATGCTTTTTGTGTTCAGACCACTGTCTGAAACCAATAAAACCTCAGCACACTTCGGAGGATTGTATGAGCTACTGTAAGTGAAGTAAGTCGAGCAGAGAGGTTCTGTGAGTTGTGCAGAACTACAGTGGAAATAGGTGCCGGTACCAAGGCCAGGACTGCTAGTTTTTGGCTTCTGTTTTGAGGAGGGGGTTGGTGGTGGTTTTTTTTAGCTCTCCTGTTATTTTTTTTGCAACTCCTCCCTGGAGGGGGGGGGGGGGGGAGCGGAATTGTACTGCACCTCGGCAGCTCTGACAGGTCAAGTCACACGTTAAGTTCTGCCCACTGCGATATTGTAGCATTACCCTGCATCTAATTTCATGGTTCCTTTGAATTGCATCACAAATGACTGAGTTTTCGCAAAAGAACATATATCCTTCACCTTTTCATTATGCAACTGGACAGAGAGCAGGCACGTGGCGGGTGCCCGGTAGGTGTGGAGACTGCAGTGGGAAGGTTCCCCTGCGGGAGGGCTCTGGGCAATTGCAGGAAGAGAAACAACATCTTTGTCTTCTGCAGTGTCCTGCAGACATGCAGAAAAAGAAAGTTTAAGCAGAATGGCTGTATGAGGAACATTGTTAATGTATGTTAATTCTTCACTGAATTCAAATAGTCTGCAAGTGGGCGGCTCTTCTGGATAGATTTAAGAAGAAGCCACTATAGCAAAGCTCTTCTACCTACTCTGATGCTGTGGCCTACTTACAGTTTAAGAGGAGAATTTCATGCCATTGCAAACAGTTAGTTCTCTGCACAAAGCCCGCTCATTTGGGATTTGTGTGGGAAGGTGTGTGCGTTATCCTCTCCTACACATGTCAGACTGTACAGAAATGACTGTACATGATTGCTGTGATCACACCTGGTGTAGTGTCATCATCCTTAAGGCTGCTTCACTCTTCTAAAAGCAGGAACATTCAAAAGATGAAACTGTTTCCAAATGTAAAAGAAAATAACTGTGGAGATAGCAGTTAAAACTTTATATAACCTAATTGCTTAACTTAGAACTTCCCTGCTGAGCTATCTCATCACTTTGAATATAGTAGACCAGCAAAGAAAATAAACAGATTTGGATTTATGCATCTATGCTGATGCATTTCTTCATMCTTTTTTTATAATACACAGATTTATTATCTGAAATCATGGATCAAATTAGTTGTATTAATGCATACTTATACAAAGTACAAAGGCAAATATTCTTTGTTCCACTGAAACAATATTCTGTTAAATGAGCTTAACTAAACTAATTGAAGTTTTATGAAAATGTTTGGAAGTCAGTATATCAAGTAGCAGACATAATGGCGTACTCGAATTTCCCAGAGCAACCAGTAAAAGCAAGACACGTGCAAAGAATAGACTTTCTGCAACATGTTAGGAGAAGCTTTCATTATTTGGTGCCTTTCTGAGTCTCCATTTTATTGTTATCCAGATACAGAAATCCAAAACTTGCTGAAATATATGCAGAAAAGAAATCAATGTTGTTTTTGTCTTCTGCAATGATAAAATGATATTCTGTTCATTCAGTTCCAAACCCAATGTGATTGCAGTAAGGGAATAATGGCAGGGGGAAGATTATGCTGTGTATATAAGTTGATTTCCTGCTTTTATTACTGGAACCTTGTTGATTCCTGTGGAGCTGGGTTCTGACACTGTCACGGACAGTGTCTTTTTTTTAAAGCTCTTTAAGCAAGAATTCTCAGCTATACTTCTGCAACAATTCTCAAAACAATCCCTACATTTCCAAGATAATTTCAATTATTGTTTTCTATTTTGTAAAAAAATTATAATTTTAGCCCTAAATAAATTGTTTATACTGTAAGCAACCAACAGAGGTAAATGCACTTTTCCAGAAATCAAACTATCCAACTCTCAAAGCTGAAGCATACAGGATTTCAGGTCCTGTTCTGCATTCCAAGTTATGTGCTGCCTGAGAGATAAATGGAAGCACAGAAACAGGCTGCTCATAGTAGCCATATTACTGTGCTTTTAAATAAAGCCTGAGTCAGTTGAAGTAGTGGAATTTTACATGGACGTCAGTGGGGACAGTGCAGTTTCAACAACAGATTACTATGTATCCCCATTCCCCTTTTGCGCTTGTCACTCGGACGTCTAAAACACAGCTTACGTGTCACAACAGTTTTAAAGATGTGGAACCTGAGATGCAGAGGAGCTGCATTGTTTGCTCTAGGATAAGACTACAGTAGCTCCAGGTCACATATCATACCCTCGTATCAACCTGTAATTTTAGTGCAATTATTGGTTGTGTGAATTAGATCGGCTGATACATGCAGAAGATTATAACAGGGCATAGGTGCTCACTAACTATGAAATTTTTTACTTCTCTTGATTCCCCCAAGCCACATGTGTCTTGTTTTCCAAAGTCTACACCAATGTGCAGTGTATGAYGAAGTGTATATTTTGAATGATGCACATTTTTTTCTCTGTACTCTGTAAGATCTGTGCTGAATGATTATTTTAGACACAAATTATATGGATACTGGCTTTGCCAGGTGAGCTCACCCACCTTCCTAGGAATAGAAAATAGGAATGTATATTTTTTTTCTTTGTCCTGTTAAATTATTACAAGTCTATTTAAACTTTCTGTTAACTGCTTCAGACACTTTATCAATTAACCACATCTCTATCAAACAGAATATAGCTGTAATCAAACTAAATTACTGTGCAGTAGTTTTCATTATGCAATGGCACACTTTTGTAAGGGCTTTTTTAAGGGTTACAGAAAGAGCTTAATTACAAGTCTAGACATTCCTGAAAAGGGAAAAAAAAACATGCTCTTTTCAGTTTCTTAAGGATGTAGTGACTGCATTTATAGCTTAAGATGTCCAGTACTGAATTGCTATGTATGGCTTTGGTTCTCCCTTCAGGACCCTACAGGCTTGATTTTGTAATAAATTCAACATGCAAGTCCTAAATATATTCTGCGGAGTAATAAAACCGGTAAAAATTTTCCTTTTGAAAACATGAGTGAATCTGGTATTCATGAATGTGGCAGTCATATTATAGGCATCCTGGACAGAAGTTCGTGTAATGACACCACTGCCCCAGCTACATCAGACCACGGGTTTCTCCCCACTGCTAAACCAATGCACACAGAAAACCATCACCTTGTCTGAGGGGAAAAAGGAGCACTAGGTCCTTGACCCAGAGCATTTCCATGGCAGTGGCTGTTCAGCACTAACCTGAGAGGTGGTGGGCACTACCCTACAAAGCAGCACTGCCTGGGAGGGCAGGTGTGAGCTGGGTGTGAACAAGAGGTGCAGGTGGAGCTCCCTTAACTATCTCTTTGATCGTCTAATGCAATTTTACGAGGGAGCTGGGTTCATACACAGCAGGAGGGTCTGTAAGCCAGACCAAAAGATAGTGAACAGGACAGGTTCACAAAGGAGTTAGGGCATATGCACAACAGTAATCAYAGGGACACTCGCTGCTGCCGGAGCGCTCTCTGCTGTACAGCCTCTGTTCACTGCAACACTGGAGAGATCTGGAGAGATCATGTCCAGAATTGGGATCCAGTTGACATCAAAATCCCCAGGTTAATGAGGAGACATCATGAAACCCAAAGGCTGTGCAGCTCACAATCACAAGTGGAAACAAAGGTATTTTAGGACTTTTCCCTTACTTGCTGACAGAAGGGAACTTGCAACACTGCCAGCAGCAGCCCCATGCCTGTCAGAGAGAGTGCAGGACCCTGGGAGCATAGCAACGTGGCCAGGGGTCAGCTGGTTTCTCATCAGTCCACTTGAACGAAGGTCGGTGCTCAGGGACAGCACATCCTGGAATTAAACACAGGCATGAAGTATACAGAAAGCAGAAAACAAGTCAGGTTGTTTAARCCTGAGTTGGAAGAATAGCAGGAGTTCGAAGGATTAAGTCAGAAAGGCCAGGGCAGAAAAGGAGATGCATCTAGCACGAGATAAGAAGGGTAGCGAAATAAGTCATCCTTATAAGAAGAAACCCAGATGGAGGAGACCTACTGAAAGATGTCTAGGAGAAGGCAGCAGTGGTTTTGTCTTTTCTTTTTTCCACTAGTTTTCAGTAAAAGTTCGGCTATAACTAGATGCCTAGCACAATTAACAGCAGTGACTGAGCAGTAAAATGTGAGCCTAGAATAAGAAACGACTAAGTCAGAGAGTATTCAAATAATTTAGATCTTTTTTAATTGGTTGCACCCAGTGGCCTTCATAATATAATTTTTAAAGAGCAAGCTTTTTAAGTCTGAAACAGATTTAACAGGTAACACTCACTTCTGATGGAGGCTGTGCAGAGAAGCAGATGTATGTAGCACTTACTTCAAGAAGGAGAAGGGAGGAATTATAGACCAGCTGCCTTGGCTGCACTCCCCAGAAAAAATCTGCAGTAAATAATGAAGCAAAGGAATATGAGGCACCTGGGAGATAACAAAGCAGGGAGGTCACCAGCAAGGCAAGTTTTTGTCAAGGTCAAGTCATGCCAAATCAGTTTGCTCAAGCAGGGTAAGAGGCACTGTTAGTAGGGGAAGAACAGAAGGTATCATGCATACTTGATATGAGTAAAACTTTTGAAACTTGTCTCACCTGACAGTTTCACAATAAATTAGGGAAATGTGGTCACAATTATGTGATTTTAAGCTGGATGGAGACTGGTTGTCTGTACTGAATGTCTATCAGTGTATCTAAAGATATCAAGAGTGGAGGTTCAGGAAAAATCTTCTCTGGTCTGCTTTTTTAGTGTTCTTGTTGACAACCTCAGATGATGGAATAGAGGGTACACTTAAGAAAATCTTGGATAACATAAAACTGGGAAAAAATGCAAGTATATTGGAGAGTAGGATTAAAAATAAAATAACTTCGGTAAAATTCAATGTCCTTTCTGTACTGTCAAGGGCAAAATTGTACATGAACTGGAATATTCAACAGTAAAAACATGGGAGTGGGAACAAAACAGAAAGGACCTGAAGGTTACACAGGATCAAAAGGCAAACAGGAGTGGGATGTGTTGCAAAAAAGGCAAACAGATTTATGAACACATCCTGTAAAATTTGTCAGGCCACAACTGGAATACATTTTTGCATTTTCAACACATTGATGCAAGTCGATACAGCCTGGAGGAGAGCAACAAGAATGATCACAAGTCTAGAAAAGATGGTCTGTAAGAAAAGACTGAGCAAACTAGAGTCCTTTAGTCTTAGAGAGAAGAATGACTGTGTACATGGTAACAAGTACTCAAAAGGCTGTTGCAAAAAAGCGAATAATCTGCTTTCTGCCCCTACAGTATATAATAAACGAAGCAATGGGCTTCATCTGCCCCTGTTAAGATCCAGGTAAGTACTTTCTAACGGTCAAGATAGCACAGCCCTGTGATAAATTGCTTGGGGAAATTATGGAGTCTCTAGTATCAGAGGTCTTCAAGCATAAATTGGACAAACAACCGTTGTAGATGTAATTGATGCTGCCTACGATCACAGAGAGAAGTAGATGATTCAGGTTCGTTTCAGCCCTACTTCTCTACAGTTCTGTGTAATAGGTACCATAAATAAAATGGAGGAAAAAGGCCAGAGTTTTAAGCAGTCTTCATTTGTCCTTTTGTCATAAAATCTTTCAAGTTAGATAGGAACCTGAATTATTAAAGATAAAACAAAGAGCAAAGGGAATTCTCATGCAGAAATTAGAAAGAAGCTTAAAAAAAAGAAGAAAAAGAAAAAAAAACTTTCTGCTGCAGTCACAATTAGAGTCACAGCAATTGTTCAGTCATGAGTTGCTGTTGTGTGCCACAGGAATAAAGGCCAAGATGAAGGCTGCCTTTATTTTAACCTGTAAGTCTTTCAGAAAAGGGCCTGTATATTATTCCCACCTAGTGTCATGCTGAGTCTGTCCTCAACGTTTACTGAAGAGTAATAAGACTATCATACTCAATTTTGCTAGAATGCATTTCTCCCAGATTATCTGAGATGCTCTACACTAATAATGCAGTACTCTACTCTGCCTGAAGCACAGCCGATTCACCCGCCTGGCCTACTTACATCTCATTGGCCAAAGCAATTGAAAAAGAAGTGTGATCACAGGGTGCACAAATTTATTTTTTCAGTATTTATTCTATATCCCTTGCATTTAAATTCACTAATTTAATGCAGACTGCTCAGGGTGTCCAGTGTTTCCATTTTACTTTTTCTTGTTCATTCTCTTTCGCTAAGTGGAATAGCCATATGTTCATTAAAATCAATACTGTCCTTATTTATAGCACCTGCCTTGATGTGGTGCTCAAAAAAAAAAAAAAAATCAGAGGAGAAGGTATATGAGAAAGCATAATTTCTCTTCCTCGTGCCATTGGCCAGCTGCTTGGATGAAACTGCCATGCATGGAGAAGACTTCTTCCACAAGGTCTTCTTCCACAGGCCTTGCTGTGAGATCCTGTGTACATAGATGTTACAGGACATAACTAGAGCTAAATATATCGTAATGTTGCTATGGAAATACAGAATTTTGATGTAAATATAAATATTCTGTATCCACCTTATTTCACTAACATAAATAAGCAAAGCTGCAATCAGAGAACTGCCATGCCTTTATTTTCTTTTGGTGCTTGGCATTGTCTACTGAAAATCAGAAGAAAGTGAAACAGGACATTTTAGCTACTATAAGAGTATCATGTCATGAACATATTTTATGTGCATGCTATGTTAAACTGTTAAACAGCACCGTGCATCTAAAAACTGTTCAAATGTTTTTCAAGCCTCATCCATATCTCATAGGTGGGGAAAGTGATGTAATTCAGCAATGCTTAGATCATAAAGTGAGTCGGTACGCTGCTCTGGCTTGATACCTGGGCCCTCATTTAATCACATCATTTAGCCATTAAGAGACATAGCATATAAATAGTAGAGCACAGATTGTCTATTTTACAATGAGAGTACGCAATGCCCAAAGCTGTACTCCAAACTGGGAGGGAGAAACAATTATCTTTGAACTTAGGCTGCAGAGGCACTGCCTGCAAAGGAGCACGCTGCCTATTAAAATAAATATGTGAGAAATAAAGTGAAGAGCAATCAAAATAGAGCATACATAAATTGAAATAAGTGTTATACAAAGTGGATTGTACTAATTTAATTAAATCCATTTCTAAATCAAGATAGTTTAACTCAGAATACTGTTCACATATATATAAGACAATGTAATTACCAAGTAGTCTTCAGTTCCAGGAGCTATTATGCTACCTGGGGAGCAGAGCTGTTGGGACTGGTGAAAATTTGCAAACAAGTCCCAGGGTATTTACGGAGTAAGGGAGCAATGCTGAAAATGGACACAGTCTTGGAAGGTCCTGTTCATAGCAGGTTGTGGAGCAGGAAACATGCTCAGTGAATGACAGGCGGCTCAGGCTGGAGGACAGGAGGTCGCTGTGTGTGCTGGAGACCTTTAGTAACAAGGCTGTTTTGAGGCAGGTACCTTTTACAGAAGTCCAGCTAGCAGTCTCTCCCCTCAGAGGGCTGGGGATCCAGGAGTCTAGCTGGTACTTTTGTGTGGTTGAAGAATGCAATTTCTGCATCAGTGAAAACACTGAGGGTTTTTTTCTCCATTTTGCCCTTTTATCTGTTAGTTCACAACAAAACTATTGACCCTGTTAGCCAACCTCAACAAAATTTGAAAGGAGACTAGGTCTCGAAGATATGAGATGCCAACAGTAGGTCTGTTAAACCTGTGACCTGGCAGCTTGAGGCAGCCCCAGCCACAGGCATGGCTGGTCTGAGCACCACAGGTATCATCTCGTGCCCAAATATGAAGTCAAGCAAAAGAAATGGTGGAAGAGAGAGGACAGAGCAGCAGGAACTGAGATTAGGGATTGTAGCAACCATGATGGGATCTATGTGGACTGCAGGGAGAGGTCAGAGGAGGTACTATGGGTGGGCAGGAATTCTGGGCTAGGATGCTGGGGAGATAAGGGGAGGTGTGGTGGAGAGGGTAGGAGGAGCTGCGGGTGTTGTAAGGAGGCGACATGGGAGAGAGAGCTCATAGTATTGCAGTGGCAGTCTTTGAAAGACATGGGCTAGGTTATTGAGGGAATTCACATTTGTTGGGCACCCCCATCCTGTGAGTTTTCTGCAAATGGCAGGCTGGTTAGACGAGGGAAATTTCCCTACATGGGGTTACGAATTTCTAATAAAAGAAGAGTTCACGGTGCAAGTTCAATACAAATCTGTTAAAGTCAGTCAGTCATGAGGTGCAAGCATGGCAGATGTTGTCGGTTATGGTTCTTGCTATGTCTGAGAAGGAGCCCTGCGAGCCAGTCTCACTTTACGACTTAAAAGGGAGGAAAAGTTGAACAGCTTCTCCCAAAGTTTTTCCCAAATTTCCCTCCCACAAAAATGCAATTCTGAGGAAAGAAGAAAATTTCAATGTTTTCAGCCTCACACCATAAAATATTTTTAAGATTATGGGCATGTGTAAAAAAGGACCTGCTAAAAGACTGCAGACTTGGCTGGAACATTTCTCTGCACAAATTTGTTCAAAGTTTTTTCGTACAAATGAATCGGAATTGTCTGCTTTCCACCAAGCGATCGCRAAATATCTCATCCTTCTCACTCCTACAGAGTCAGCTAAACCAATTTGCAGCACATGAACACAGATCAGTTCAGACATCTCCTTCTGTCCACTCCAACTTGATTGCTTTTGGTGCACTCTCTGTGTGCCACTATTACCTCTGCATGTCAAACACATCAGTGTTATGCTGTGGGAGCATCTTTGCTACAGTTATGTCTTCATTGGCTGATAAAGATATATTTTTATCCAGGGTGGACATGATTGTGTGCAGCCATGCAGATGTGACTGCATTAAATCATGTAGCAGCGTGCAATCCATCAGTTTTCATATATTATTGCCTGTTTTTACCTTGGATAATCTCATTGTGGAAAACACAGCTGGGACAAGTGCTTAGATTTCACTGTGAAGTAAAGTAGATGAGAGACTTTGGCTGATCGCCACAAGCCATGTAATGACAAATACTGCCACTTCAGGGTTTTAGAGAAAGTCAACAAAAAGCATTTATGGCACTGTAAGAAACACATACTTAAAAAGCACTCAGTGTCACTAAAACAATGCCCAAGGAAAGAGCAATGTATTCTTACTTAATGTTATTTAATCACTGGAAACTTATACAAACTAAAATTCCAATGAGATAAACAGTCAAGAATTCATCTCAGATGCTAACTCAAGTGAACACTGTAGCTGTACTTTCTAGATGAATATTCAACCATTTGTCATTTGCTGCATAACGTGCACACACACAGTTTTTTTTAATTGTGAAAACACAGCTGAGAGAGATGCTACTAAAATGTAGACCAGGAGATAAGATAGTGTGATTCTACCCTTAAGCATCTTTCTTCCAAGGCCTCAGAGGTTTCTGCTGAATGTTTTATCAGCAAGAAATACAGAATTTGTTTCACTAGTTTGTCCCTTTTTGTCTATCGGTATATTATATATTTTTAACATATCTGTCTACAGCAGTGTAAGAGGCAGCCATATATTCCAGAAATTCTTCTTTCCATTAGTGCAAGGCAGGAACAGCATCTTTAAAGGAAATCAGTGGTGAATGAATTCACATGTACTGCATGTGCTTCAGCAAGACAGATGGATTTTTGAGACTCTGCAATTGGGTGGTTTTAAAACCCTTGAGAAGTCTGCTCCAGGGACCTCAAGTTTTTTAGAGTTGTCTCAGGACACGTACTGCACCCTTTCTACTCAAAGGTGTCTGTTTAATAGCTTAATAGTTGTATGACCATTTTCTTACCTCTCAGAATGTTATAATGTGCAGAAACTACCTTCCTCTGAGCCAGACTTTGGTGTCTCAACATCTATGAGATTACTTCCTGGAAGCTACCACTGTATTTAAAAAGTCAATAATACTTCCTGAGATGTTTTTCTTCTCCAATGGACGTGATGCTATCTTTGCCTTCCCAAATTTTAATTTCCTTTTCAGATTACAATATGCATCTGAGGATCCTGTGCTGAGCAGGTTTGCAGAAAAAAAGCTGCTGAAAATTAGTTAAGTGACTCTGTGTCACACACGTAGCAGATTATTAATCTGCTGCTATAGATTATTAGGAAGATGTTAGCTCATGCTTGACCATAACATCTTATCCTCACTTAAATGTTTTGACTTTCTCTTTTTCTAGTACCTGCATGCAAATGGGATTGTGCATCGTGACTTGAAGCCAGAAAATCTACTCTATGCAACACCAGCACCAGATGCACCACTAAAAATCGGTGAGCAGCATTAAATGTATGCTTCCCTAATTCCTTTGTACTAGTAACATGTGCTAACTGAGGTTTACAGTATATTCATCTCACCACCACTTTATTTGAAGCTAATGCTTATACTCAAATGAACAGCATGTTACTTCTTCAGCAGCAGAGCTGTGCATGGTGTTTTTAAAACCCAGACAAAACTAGATGCTTGCTTGGAGAATTTATAGCCAAAATTGTGCAGAACGTGGCAGAGAATAAAGCACTCAGGAGGAACAAGAAGGATCATGAGATCAGCATACAGCTGTGTGCACCACTTCTGTGCCCCTTTTTTTCATTAAACTAGTATTTTAAGAGGAAAGATTCATTGGCATGAAAGTACTAATGTGCAGATAAGTGGTAGAAAGCAAACTGAGCAAGGCTGACTTCTGTTTTGAAGGCAGATTTGAGGTATAAGGAGTGATCTTTGCAGAGAGCATAGGGAAGCTATCTGAAGCATGGTCAGCACCATGGAGGGGATGAGGAGGGGCAAGGTGAGACCAGGCTCTCCTGAATGGTGATGTATTATGCCAGTTCTGTTGGGGACGGCGGCCGCTTGCAAAGGGCATGACCTCCAAAAATGCTGGGTACGCCCAGTTTTTCTTGAGCAAGGAGGAGCTCTGTGCAATGCTCCTGAGCTGGGTTTGGAAATACCATCTCTTGCTCCCTTACCGGGGAGCGTGGGAGCATATGAGCATGCAAGGAGTGAGTGTTACCATGTTCGTCAGGCCGGTGCTCATTGTGGGTTTCAGGAGCCAGATTTCCACAAACTAGTCTCAAGCAATTTAATATACATTTCTAGGAAAGTCTTGCATCTCAGGATGATGGTGTCTTAATTTACATTTTATCCTAGTGCTTATCTTTCCTGAAAAGCCTCTAAACAGCTGTAATGTGATAGTTTAATGCAGCACCCAGTGGCCTTGGTTTGACGGCCAGAGTGGTGTAGGGGCTTCTGAATCGTTTTCCTAAATGCTGTGATTCTTCATCTTCTGGTTAAGATTATTGCCTTGTTTAAATTGAAATCTGATTTACAATGAGTGGCAGTGTTTATAAAAGTAAAGTATACTTCTGTTTAGATAAATAATAATACTTAAATTATAACTATTTAGGGACAAGTGAACCCTAACTATGCATTTCGAGAATAAAATATGAACTATTTTTATCCTGATCTTGAGTCAAAACATTCCCTTTTATATTCACTGTAACAAACAAAAATGCTTTTATTTTGCATTTTTTAAGGCCAGATTGTCATCACCTAAATTGAAGTTTGAAGAAACTCAGTTTATTCTCAGTGAAAACTAAAACAGTTGTAAAGACTTCAGTTTTTATGTCTTTTAAAAAGTGAGTCATGCAAGTATGATGAGTAACGTCATGAAGGCTCTTACTGTCTGAGTAGTTATTCAGGGAGGAAACACTGCAAAAAGGATGATCAGTACTTCTCCTGGCACAACCTCCATGCCCCTAGAAGCCCTCTATCAAAATACTGCTGGGATTTTGTCTTGCAGGGACTGCGTACTCTAACCCTTATCCAAGAAATCACTGATGCACAACTTTTTAACCCAAATTTGTTCTGTTAATTTTATTGGATTACTCACAGAGTGGAAGCTGAATATATACCTGAAGTGCATTTCTGGATCACTGCTGTACGCCGTTTGGCATCTCATTGTATTGGCTTTGTGCGGTCTTCAGGATAAAATACAAGCTACATTTCTTTCAAGCAAAAGCCAGGGATACTCATTTGTACGGACAAATTTTGCTTCTGGATTGCAGTCTGGGTAGATTCTTTAAATTGATCCTCATCTCTGGAAATGACAGTACTGTTTATTTAATGCATAAATGTTCTTTTAATTACATATACAGTGTAAAAAAAAAGTGATTTTATAAGGAAGTAAGAACATTAATATTCCTGAACAATCTTAATAGCTGACTTTGGACTTTCCAAGATTGTGGAAGATCAGGTGACCATGAAGACAGTTTGTGGAACTCCAGGGTACTGTGGTATGTTGTTTTATTATTTACAGTATGCTGCACTTAATGTGAGGATGTTACATTTTCTCTTTCCAAGGTGAAATGTTTCTTCCTAAAGTCAAAATTCAAAAAGCCCCTAAAAAGCAGAAATAAAACACTAAAATTCAGAGCTGGCACTGGGTTAAATTTTTCTAAACTCATATTCTCTAGCACTGAAGCTTAATAATCAAAACATATGTTATGGTGCAAGTTCATTACTTGCATGGAAATAAGTTCGACCACTGTAAAAATGCTGAAATTACTAAAATAATACTGGAGAGGCATCAGCAGAAATTTGGACTATGAAGGGCATAATGGAAAACACTAAAAATTTATAGAGTTCCTAACAATTATGAATATTTGAATATTGCTTACAGTGAATTTATCTTAAAGTAATTTTTTTTAACATAGGGGAAATAAAATTATTCCTTAGAGTAGGGTCATAAATTAATCCCCTAAACCCAAAACATTTCAGCAAATACGTAGTTTTAAATGCAGGCTTGACTCAGACCATTCTGGTCCATGCTGGAGTGGGACCTGTATAACAGAATTATGAGTGCAATATCAAGGAGCGCTTTGTGGCAGATCTTGTCAACTGGGGTGACTCGTGTAGATCTAGTCATCTCTTTCAGCAGTAAAAAGGCTTTGGCACTTTTAACTAATCCCCTTTTCTCCAAAACAAAATAAGAACGAAATCATAGGTTTGCTTCAGTTTTACCAAGAGTGAGAGTCAGCATGAACCGCTGCTTACCAAAATGACTAATTTGCCTATGCATTCACAATACTTCAACAAGCATGAGTTTATGGATGACTTCAGAGCAAACATCTAACTCATGAGCTTAGCACTGTATTACACAAGGATGGTAATTTTAATTCCTTTAGTAATTTAGAAATTAGGAAATTATATACTTAATAGTGTTGGGTTTATATTTTTCAGTTGGTGGCCTTTAAGAACACTTTCTACTTGTTTAACTGTGGAAGATGTCCACGAAGTTTAGAAACTGTGTTTTATCTCAGTTGTCCTGTTCTTACATGTTTCTGTTTTTTCCAAAATCACAGCTAGTTCATGCTTCTCAGTCTTGTAGCTTTTCTTAATGTAGGGCATCTAATTTCAATGCAAGAAAACCACCACTGATAACTTCAAATTAAAACAAATTTCCATAGAATCACATTTAGGTAAAAATAAGTTCCCTCAGTGTTATATGGGAGAGTGAGGTTTTGATAAGCAAGTGAAAAAACATAGTACTGGTAACAGTCCATGAATAATTAGGAATGAGGGTTTTTTCTCCATTGCTTTGGGGAGAAAGTAAGTGGGGTAGACAGTGAACACTACAGTTGCCATATGCATAACATCTGGCAAACAATGCCATAGCTGTGCTATATATCAGATATCAGTAATCCAAAGAGGATATAACGAAAACCAACCCCCAAAAAATCCAAAACCTAAAACCAGAGTTCAAGCACATAACCCGCCACAGTAGGGAGAAAGCAAGCATACAACTGACCTTGAAAAAAATAATTAAAAAGATGCTGCTGAGCCCCAGCGGCTGTTCCCTCGTGGGCGGGAGCATTTCCCTCTGCCATGGGGCTGCAGCGGGAGCTCGTCCTGCTGCAGGCAGGGACGTGCCCAGCCTGGCTGTCCCCTGCACACAGCAGACTTTTCTTCAGCAGCAGCGTCCCCAGGTTGGAGGAGATGRCACTGGCATGTACGCTCCGTCCCTGCGGAGAGCCTCCGGCCTGCCTGTGGGCAGGTGGTCTGCGAAGCGGGGCAGACCCCTGGTGTGTTCTGGCTCAGTTTCCTCTGGCAGCGCCAAGCCATGCAAGGCTGAGCAGCCAGCAGCTGGACGAAGCCTCGCAGACTGCCTGGCAGCTTTCAGCAGGGCATCCTGTGCATGCTGTTGGGCTCCCAATACAGCACCCTTGCGCACAGCTTTGCTGTCAGAGCAGGGACAGCTAGCTCCTGGACACACGCAGAAGCTCGCCTGGACTCCTGGAACCAGAAAATGAGTCAGAAATGGATCCTCCAGTGCCAGAACATGCAAAAGAAGGAGCCCCTCTGGCAAAAGAGGATTGCAGCTGCCTCTTCAGTCTGCTTGCCCTTCATTGCAAGGCACTTCCATGTCAGCAAAACAGCTAATGGCCAGGGAGGCTGGTGATCCTGTTTACACCAGGGCAAGCCTGCTGGGCTCCCCGTGGTGGATGCTCACCTCCAGCAACCAGTGTGATCTTGTGGAGAAACCATTCTTGCTGAACTCTAGATCCTGAATGGGGTCCTACACTGCAAGTTGCTAGCAGTGTGCTAGGTGGTAGTTCTGGACAGAGCTGAGCCAAGCCATGTGGAAACTAAAGACTTGGCATTTGCTTTTATAACTGTAGAAGCAACGGAAAGAGGACATTGGAGAAGTCCATAAGATTACTCTGTTACCTCGTAGTACAGCTGATAATGCAATTCAGGTGACGTGCCCGTTACCTTGTATGACATTCTCTGCCAAGCACACACAGGTGCCAAGCATGCTTTAGAGTAGCACTGAATTCCAGTCTGCTTAGTTGCGTAAAACTGTACTTCACATATTAGCTATTAATGTTCTGGTTGTCTTCTCTCATGACAGTTATACTACAAATGCCATAAAACTGTAGTTAGTATTTAGCCCTTTTTATGCCTATCTTTGTATAATATAAAAATAGGATAAGGCTTATTCCCATAGAAGACCCCTCAAAGTAGGGACAACATGGTGTGGAGGGTTGGGGCTGAATGTCTTTGCTGAGAAAAGAAGAAAGGAGCTTTGTGCCTACAGACCTGGACCTGCAATCCTTGCTTTATGACCCGAGTTAACTGACCATGCAGAATTCCTGGTGCCTGGAAAATATTCAAACACTACTTTCCAGAAGTGGAGGAAACCCAGGAGAAATACCGTTGAAATGCCAAATTAAACTATGAATAATTGACAGTCACAGGCTGCCAACTCCCACATCCTGCCCACCCAGCTATCAGCAGCTTCTCCAGAAAGGACACAGCAACAAAAACACATACAGGAGCCTGGATACTTTGGTGTCAAGACTTACCAATCTACAGTCCCTGGGATGTGCAAAGTGATGCAGAGTACTGAAAGCAAGAAGATAGTTAAAAAGACCTTAACTTGCTGAGACATTGTGCTTTCAGCAAACTTAACAAGAAGGGCATAAGTGATTTCTGACAGTAGCACACAAAAATAAGCCAGTGCAGAGCAGTGATTCATGATCAGTCTGTTACAGCTGACATCTAAACTAACAGCAACGTATCTGTCAAATCCATTCACCAAAAGCAAACTTCTGGAAATATTTAAAAAATCATATTTACAGGATATATAACTGTCTAATCACAGTCCAGATAGCAAGGCAGCCCTGTATATACAAATACTTGGTCTCCTTTGTGACCATTTTACAATACTGAGGTGGAAGGAGAAGAAAAGCGAAAGAAGGGCAGAAAGTGTCTTCTGCCCTTATCCTGAGCAAGAAGACATCCCAAGAAACAGTGTTCTTTAGAAGAGGAAGCATATTGGCCATTAAACAGAAGAACTGTCCTATTTACTTCAGAACCCCCCACATGGCATTAACAAACATGGCAGGGAGAATGGTGGTTAACATCTCTTTTCTTGGTCCATCTCCATCTCTTTCTCTGAGGCTGTTGGCTGCTTTGCCTGTAGGCTGTCCTGTTAGCTATGGGTTGACTTGACTTAAAATCAGTTGGGATCTAGTGTCCCTTCTCAAAAACAGCCCCTCTCTGTTCATCAGTTTACCTAGCAGAAGAATAAGGAGGCAGGGAAAGTCTGTGCTTAGACTGGCAAGCATTTGCCCAGCTGCCAGCTGTACAAGTGGTATGTAGCAAACTTAGTGATTAATGTCCTTTGCCTTCTATATTAATGCTTCGTAAAAATGCTTGATGTGTTCCCTGCACGGTAAATCCTTCAGGTAAGTTGAAGAAGTCTGAGCCAGCTGCCTGGAGGCCATTAGGGTATTGTGTATACTCTGATTAAAATCATGCTTGGGGAGCCTTGCTCCCCCGGGATATTGCAGTACATTACTCGGGAGAGCTAGCTGCCCCGTCGGAGACCTCCCACAGGTGGGGAGCAAAGCAGGAGTGTGTCAGCAGCCTGGGTGAGTCTGGATGGGCAACCAAAGCTTCAGGCTGAGCAGGGAGCTATCATACAGTTCGGGAAGCCCCAGCCCTTCTTGGCCCTGCTGCTCATGGCTGTGAAAGTGTAATGCAGCAAGGTGAAGAGATGCATATGTGCTGCAGCATTGATGCACATAGGTGCAGCAAGTCCACTGTGCCCCAGATATGTGGCAGCCATCCCATGTGCGTCGTAGAGCCGGTGGGCTCAGGGGCTGTGCTGCCATCCTGTACAGCTGATGGATATTAATACAGATACAGTGGCTGCTGAGAAGAAGAGCTACTGATACATGGAAGTATGGCTCAGCAGTGTCTTTTTAATTTTTTTTTTCCAAATTAGTTGGGTATTTTTGCCTGTGGCCAAAAGGTGAGGGAGGGAAGGGTCTTGCCTCCCCCAGTATCAAGCACTTACATTTCCTCCTCTGGACATGTGGCATTTTCATCCTGCCGCCTCAGGAGCTTTGCCAAGGGAGGTTTGGCCAGTCGGAGGCAAACCTCAAGGGTGCACGGAGCTATGAGCCCTGGGGGCATGGGGGCCGGGGGTGCTTGAAGTAGGCACATCAGCGTTTGAGTGTGCAACCGTGCACATTTTTAGTCACACACTGCAGCAACAGATACTGTCTGAGGGATACAACGGTCTGCTCAGCTTTCTTCGAGGTGTGTCGGTCAAGCTGCTTGGGCAGAGATTAACTCCTCTTTACCGTTGCAGAGCTGGAGTCCCCTGAGACTGCCTGGCCTTTCCACCCGCTCCGCACTGCAGCAAAAGCAATTGCCTGAAATGGTCTTGTCTTTCCTTACAATTAAAACAGAATACCAAAAATAAAGCCCAAATAAAGTACCAAGTAAATAAGTAAAGTACTGAAGTAAAAGTAGCACCTCCTTTGTCACATTGCAGCTCCAGTGCTGCTATAGCTTTCTGTGGTTCCTTTCACAAACCTAAACCTAAAAAGCAATTTGAAACCAAACTCCGCTTTTCATTTTGTTCTGGCTGTGCTTGGACATGACTTCTGTTGCTTTATACTCAGTGAAGGGAATCATTTGCCTAATTAAGGGCTTAAAGGAGCAGGCCCTAACTTTTTAAAAGACACGAGTGTGCACAGAGTTTAAACTGACTTTGTGACTGTTATTTCTGCATTCAACTTTCATCTTATTGACAAGTGTTTTATCATCTGCAGCACCAGAGATACTACGGGGATGTGCCTACGGCCCTGAGGTGGACATGTGGTCTCTGGGGATTATCACCTACATCCTGTAAGTGCAGACAGTGCCACGGAGTGATTAATTTGTGAGCACCTGCAGGTTTTTATGACATTATGAGCTGTGCCATTGGAAAACACGAGATCCTGAACTTTAAGTGTGCTATTTCTAATGTTATTTAAGTCAGTCAGATYCTAGAGGACCATGGCAAAAACACTCAGGTTATACATTTGACAAATATAACACTTCTTCCTGAACAGCAGCAAGGTCTGCACAGAATCATGCTCTTAATGTGAATGAATAGCAGCAAAGCTGCTGAAAGCAAAAATACAAGCATACAAGTGTCAGAAAGCATCGTATGTTTTTTTTCTCATTCACACAAACTGTGAAAGATCCTAAGTAGCTTCTCAACTACAGATGGGGCAAGGAGAAGTTAAGGTGCTTGCAGTAGTTTCACAGTGCCTGTGAAATTCCCAAATGCAGCTGCCCCACCTGTGTCAGCCACAGGCACTGCTGCAGCTTCGGCTGCAGCATCAGTGTTGCTGTCTCACAGCATCCCAGCGAGGAGGCAGGGAACAGCCCTGGACTCTCTGTCTGCAAATCAGTCCAATGGGTTAAATGACTAATGTTGAAGTGTTCCACTTCTTACAAAATAACCAGAGACACTGTTGACAGAGGGCTGTGAGCGATGCTGGCCATACATATTTTAAACAGTTCAAGTTGCAACTATAGACCAAAATTTTCAAACAGTTCTGTTTAAAGGTAGGCACTCATGTCTGCATCTTAATATGGCTAGTCCTAATTCAATTGGTAAGCATTGTAATTATTTTATTGTATCAATGGAATCTTTCAAAGGAAGATTATTGAGAAAGGAAAATTGTATCTGATGTATTGACACTTCTCTTTATGGGAGAATAAATAACTTCATTTATTCCCTTGGCAACACCAATGCTAATCTGACTTGTGCAGTTGTATATGACACTTGCAGGATGCCTTTTACAGGAAGAAAACAGGATTTTACACATATACATTAAATATATGGAGGATTTTATACATCTGGGCCATTTTCTTTCCCCTTCTAGGACTCATTAACTGTGTCCAGCAAGTACAGTGTGTAATAATACAATTATTTTCTTTATGTCTTTTGCAAAGAAAGAATTATATTTTCTAGGGTTTATACTAAAAGTACTAGTAAGGATCTATAAACTGATGGAAATATCAGAAAACATCTTTTGTTCTGTATATAAGCTTCAAATAAGTCACAGCTCTCCTTTTGGGTGCCTGTAAGTAATAGGCTACAATATTCATATTTGCTATTTTGTTATCTGCTCCTTTTAAAATGTGAATCTTTGTCTCAAGGCCTGGTTCAAGTCTGTAGAAGATGACATCTCAGATATTGCCTGCCAGGTGATCATTTTTCCTCAGTTCTAGTGGTCCACATGTGGCAGAGAGATGTGAAATTTGCCAGCAGGGCTGTCCCTGCCATTGGAGAGGTGTCTTTTCTTGTCCCTTTACAAAGATATCCAGATTAAGCCATGGGCTTACCTAGTTACTCAACAACTGAGGGATAGCTGTTGTACTTGAAACTGAGAGCCTTCCTTAAGCATAACTTGCTTTCAAGAGTAGGCAAGCTCCAAGCAAGAACCTACAGCAAATTCCTATTTGAATATATGGAGTGGCATTTGCTATATGCAGCCTTTCAAAACCTTCCAGCTGTTCGGGAGATGCTCCCAAGCCACGTTAAACCTCTGCACTGGTGTAAACACAAGCGTGTGAGCTCCTGCTCTGGGTGGGACACCACCAGTACAAATACTCCTCTACTTGTTCCTTCTTCTGTTCCTCTCCTCCTCCCCTCTTGAAATCCAATTTGACCTACAGGAGCAAGCCAGTCAAAAAGGGTGCTAGTCAAATCCACTTGGCCATCTCTTCCATTTAGCTTTAATAATACTCCGCATTTAAAACTCTTCTATTGAGTGTAAAGCTTTGTAGGTCAACATTTCTGATGGATTAGAAGCTGACACCAGAAAGGTACATGTACATTAACTAATTGATTAATCCTGCAGCCTAAAGGACAGTGTTGCTGTGTCTCAATCTCATAGTTTAGTAGAGGGAATGCACTTATGTACAGTCAAAAAAATACATTATTTTATGTGCCTCCAAAATAGAGTGGATTTAAGAGTTAACTACCATGCTACAGAAGACATGTTCATAAAACTGTATCTTCTCACCAATACAAAGTGGACTTACCRTGTGATTAAGAAAAACTTTGACACGTATTTTGACTGAACAATTATTCCTGAGGCAAATTATATTAAGACCTGTTGATGATAACTGTCATAATTCCAAGGATACCACATTTATAGTGTTAACAGCAAAGAGGACCAATCCTTTTGTATTCCTACAGCAGGTTAGAAATGCTACTGCACATTTGAGATGCAGATAGTGGTCAACAAATACAGAGGCTTTGCCTGTAGTCAAAATTGCATGGATTTAATTGAAGGTGTTTTTTTACTAACTTACTTAAAAGGGCACTAAACACTGTCTGGTCATTTCTAATTGATTTTGAAGCTGTTTACATTCATTTTTCTTTATTTTGGTAGGTAATTGATTTAAAATTAATCAGTATAATCCTGCTTTAAATGAAATGGGTCTTACCCTGGTTTAATTTATCTAATTTGAAATCACACCTCTAGTTTTATTCATCTAATCTGTCTGCTGAAATGAAATTTTTTTTAGGTAGAAGCATATCCATAGAAATTGTTAATAAGACAACAATAGGTAATAGTAGTGAGTTACAATGAAAATATTTTTAGGAGTACATAATCACTTAGAAGACTTCCAACACAGTCACAGCAAGCCTTAAGCATGGTCTCACTGTATGTCATCAGTTACCTGGTATTCAGAAGCTGGTTCTGGCTGAACCAGTTAGTGGCCCAAAAACCCTGCTCAGCAAAGGTGCTCCATGGGGATAGGAGCCGACCTGAAGCAAGCTCAGAAATGGTGGTGGGAGAGGCAGGCAAACGGGAGGGGAGCAGCAGAGGGACTGTGACCAGCTCCCACATACTGAAGCACACAGTGTTTGGAGGTTGGATCCTTGTGTTTTAACCCATCTCTGCCAGACCTGGAAATTAATAACGCACCCAGGATGTGCTTACAGTGGAGGTTTTCTCCTCTCCAGCAGTCCAAAGTGATGCGGCTGTTCCACCCATGGCTACACACCATGCTCAAAACCATATTTCTTCCTTGAACATCTGTCTCCTTTCTCTGGACAGTAAGCACAGTGATTGCATTTAAAAATACAAAAACAAGTTAAAATGTAAGGTTAAATTTTTGAGATTTGTTGCTGTCTTGTTCTTTATGGTATGCTGTTCTTTTCCTGTCATTATCTCATTACTTGTTGCATTTTCTGGAGGCAGAGTAGCAGATAGATTTCTGTTTAGCTCAGAACACGTACTGCTTGAATAGGAAGTTCACTTTAAAACATCTGCTTATGTGTGCAGGCATGGTTAAAGTGCAATGAAGCAACACAAAAGGACACCATATAAATGGAAACCACTTCTATGAGTTTGCTTTCCCCAGGGCCAACAGAGTGGATCTGTGTCGGGATCTGTATTATTCAATATATTCATAAATGCAGTCATTAGTGAGATTACAAAATTTCTTGATAATATGTAGGTTACCTAAGTAAAGATGAGGGCTGATTATTAAAACCTGCCGAAGGTTTTTACTTTTGTGGATGATAGGATGAAGGAACATACAGTGATGAACATAATCAAAAAACATTTATATGTCCAGTACTAACTGGACATATAAAAACTTCTAACTTTACAGGTAAAGTGTGGTTCCTCAGCTAATTCCTATCCCTCAGGAAAAAGTTACAGGGATTCTGATAATTCCTCTATGAACATGTTAACTCTGCGCTTGTAAACAATCCAAAAAAGCAGATGCAAGGTCAAGATTTGTTAGCAAAGAAATGGAGATTAAAATAGAAAACATCATTACACTCATTTGCAACTCCATGGTGTGCCCACGCTGAATGGTGTTTGCACCCACTTCAAAAAGACACACAACTGGAGAAGACTCACAGAAGAGAGTTTCAGACTGAGGAATGACTAAATAGTCCAAGGGACTTCAGCCTGAGACCAGCAGAGCGAAGAGTTACTAGAAAATACTCATTGGCATGTAGAAGGTAAACAGATATCAACTGTTGGATGGCTACTCTTATGTTAAGTCCCTGTATTAATAGTTCCATTTACAGACATGTGAAAATGGAAAATTTGCAATTTGACCAGCCTTTCCCAGTGCTTATGAATGCTTATGACCACATTTTGCTCTGCTTTGTAGAATTAAGAGTTCATAAGTACATCCAGGTCTGGTTTTCCAAAGTGGAGTACAGGACACAAAGTAGGCAAAGATAATACCAGGAACTGTTTCTAACAGCCCAAGACTAATTAATCTTTGATAAATTTCTTTCTTTTTTATCCTTGCAGTCTTTGTGGCTTTGAACCATTTTATGATGAAAGGGGAGATCAGTACATGTTTAAGAGAATCCTGAACTGTGAATATGACTTTGTGTCCCCCTGGTGGGATGACGTGTCTCTGAATGCCAAGGATTTAGTAAGTAAAGCAAAAATGAGACTGGAGCATCTTTGCTGATACATATTTGGCTAGTATCACTTCCACTGAGAAAGAGAGTCCATTTTGGGGTGGGGGCAGAATAATTGGTTAATTAATTGTTCATATGGCTCCTTGCTTTTCTTCTTCTTATCTCTGGTATATTATGGTGCTGTTAAATATCCCGTTAGTCCAGTGCTGTAATTTTGCACTCAAAACCATGGATGTTCAGGTCCTTTTGTGAACTAAGCCACAGATTGTTGGCAGCTGTCGCAGTGTTCATGTATGCCTGCCTTTCATGCTAGCTCTGAGATGTTTCATCGTTCCTCTTTGCAGGGCAACCACCTTCAGGGGAACGTAGAAACAAGCCCTATTTTTTGTGCAGCTTTCAAGTCTGAACTTTGGAGGAAGGATATAAAAAGGAGTGAAGCCCCCCTGCCCCGCTTTTGCTGATAGCCTTTTTCTGTCCATTTAAGCTTTTTCTCAGTAGATAAGGAAAGACTCATTGCTTTTAAATATGGTCCATTAGCAAAATGCAAGGGCTGGCATGCTATCTGCACTGTATTCTTTTATTACTGGATAAAGTCAATTGGATCCAGGAGACACTGATCTGCAAAGATAGGTATGCTTGAGTTTGATTTTTAGTCAACAATAACTTGCACAATTCAGTTATTTCATTAGCACTGACGACACAAATGCTTAGTTCCATATTACTTACACAAACTGTGCCATAAAATACTACATAATTAGTGTTTGTAAAGTACTTCAGGATGCCTCAAATGGAACGACATAGAAATTCAAAGGTTTTTTTTGTTGTTGTATTAGATGTGATTTTTTTCTAAGGTCAAAAAAATATCATTTATTGCCTTGTGTCATCAAAACGCAGATAAACAGCAGCCTGCAGCAAAGCTGCTCGTTTATTGTATACAGAGAGCTTTGGTCCAAACTGGTCCCTACTGTTTTGCTACAGTAAAGCTCAGAATTTCAGGTTTGAACACTGTATAGTAAGTTGTAGATAAGGATGAAGACCATGGCTCTCAAAACCCATGCTGTGGGCAGTTCTGGGGTGTTCAGTTGAAGTGATTTGCTTAACCTGACCTCTTCTGTGGATGCATAGCGGGTATTCGTCACAATGCCTGTTCTCCTGCACCCACTTCAGGGCCCTGTCTTTCTTTAATAGCTCTTTGTAGGGAAATTTCAGAGGCCCCTAAAGTGAGTCCTGCCCTCACACTTGGGCACATAGCAGTGGTGGAGCCCTGTGCCATCACTTGCACTCTGCTCCAAGAGGGTGTGCAGGCAGGAGAGCTGCGTAAGTGTGGCTCTGCTGAGTACCATCCGTGTACTTCTTTACTCCATCCTCATCCTTCTTTTTTTTAAAACACCACTTGTCCAGACATACAGCAAAACCCATGAAATGCAGCTTGACTGGACACACTTTGTACCCAGCAGTTTGTGCCACCTCCACTCCCAGGGGTATGTCTGCAGTGCCTTGTTCCCAAAAATGTCCTACTGTTGTGTTTGGAGAGGTGCAACTTCCCTGGTCTCAATAACAGAAAGAATGGCATAAACAGCATTAGTTTCAGAGTGGGCTAAGAGAGAAATACTTGTACAGCACTTTTTAGTTCAYGTGTACATGAGGTTTTTATGGTGACTGAAAGAAACATTTCATTTGTGATGTACCTCGCAGTGACTGCATGGTACAAGTCTGCATGAGTTGCATACACTAGAATTTAAACTTTCTAATCCAGTTTAAACCTTGTCCAAATCCAAAAGTGGGGATACTGCTAAAAGAACTTCCTGGCTGGTAGTATTTTGAGAATCTCTTAGGGTTTATGTGACAATTCAAATATACAACAGCCTATGGCGGATACAGGCCAGCTGCATTGGTACATACTCTTACAAATGTTGGTAACCGGTTGATTCTTTTTCTCCTCTCTTCCCCCTTAGTGGCTGTCTTATTCAGATGTTGTTTATGGAGGACCAAGAAATGCCAGAAACAAAATACATGCAAAGACCTGAATGCAAATTCTTGTTGGTTTCTTAGAATGTGTTTCACTAAGATGCTTCCCAAACCAAGACCAAAGCCCCAAAATGCAAAGCTCGGTAAATGTAAATGAAGAGTAAGGTTAACAGTCTTCTGTCTCTCTTCCTTGTGATGCAGGTTAAAAAGCTGATTGTTTTAGACCCCAAGAAACGTCTCACCACTCTACAGGCTTTGCAGCACCCATGGGTCACAGGGAAGGCAGCAAACTTTGCACATATGGACAATGCACAAAAGAAACTTCAAGAATTCAATGCACGGCGTAAACTTAAGGCAAGTCTGTGGACATGGTCTCTGTTTTGGCTATGAAAGCATGCAATTAAGTTAGTAGCCTCACAGAAACCTTGCACACTTTTCAGGACAACATTCCATAGTGGTATGGAAGCTTTTTATTTAAGATGACTGATGAAGATGAAAAAGTTGAAGCTGTTTTAGTCAATGTCTGCAGCCAAACAAATAAAAATGTGTGAGGTTCATTGAAAACTCTATCAACACAGACAGAACTGCTGAGAATGTACACAGTTTTTGCAAATTCCTTGCCTTCCTTCCTTCCTTTCTTTCTTCCCTTCTTCCTTCCTTGCTTCTGTCCATCTGTCTGTCCTGTACTGCTTGCGCATCCTTAGAGTATTGACCAGAAAGAACAAAATTCTGAATAGTATCTTCATGAGCATCCATAAATCTGGAAGATTTATGGGCAGGGACAGGTGACATTACGGTGGGGGTCTGCTACAGGCCACCCGACCAGGAAGACCGAGCCGATGAGGTCCTCTATAGACAGATAGGAGCAGCCTCACAGTCACAAGCCCTGGTCCTCGTGGGGGACTTCAACCACCCCAATATCTGTTGGAGGGACAACACGGCAGGGCAGAAGCAATCTGGGAGGTTCCTGGAATGCATTGATGATAACTTCCTTCTCCAAGTGGTAGAGGAGTCAACAAGGAGAGGTGCTAGGCTGGGCCTTGTTCTCACCAACAAGGAGGGGCTGGTGGAGAATGTGAAGCTCAAGGGCAGCCTTGGCTGCAGTGACCAGGAAACGGCGGAGTTCAAGATCCTTAGGGCACCGAGGAGGGTGCGCAGCAGGCTCACTACCCTGGACTTCAGGAGAGCAGACTTTGGCCTCTTCAGGGATCTGCTTGGTAGAGTGCCATGGGATAAAGCCCTGGAGGGAAGAGGGGCCCAAGAAAGCTGGGTAATCAAGGATTGCCTCCTCCAAGCTCAGGAGTGATGCGTCCCAACAAAGAGGAAATTGGGCAAAAACTCTGAGAGGCCTGCATGGATGAACAAGGAGCTCCTGGACACACTCAAACACAAAAAGGAAGCCTACAGAGGGTGGAAGCAAGGACAGGTAGCCTGGGAGGAATCCAGAGAAATTGTATGAGCAGCCACTGATCAGGTTAGGAAAGCTAAAGCCCTGACAGAATTAAATCTGGCCAGGGACGTCAACGGCAACAAGAAAAGATTCTAGACGTACATCGGGGATAAAAGGAAGACTAGGGAAAACGTGGGCCCTCTCCGGAATGAAACGGGAGACCTGGTTACCCGGGATACGGAGAAGGCAGAGGTACTCAATGACTTTTTTGCCTCGGTCTTCACCAGCAAGTGCTCGAGCCTCACTGCCCAAGCTGCAGAAGGCAAAGGCGGGGACGGGGAGAATGAAGAGCCAACCACTGTAGGAGAAGGTCAGGTTCGAGACCATCTAAGGAGCCTGAAGGTGCACAAGTCCATGGGACCCAATGAGATCCATCCGCAGGTCCTGAAGGAACTGGCAGATGAAGTTGCTAAGCCACTATCCCTCGTATTTGAGAAGTTGTGGCAGTCCGGTGAAGTTCCCACTGACTGGAAAAGGGAAAACATAACCCGCATTTTTAAAAAGGGGAAAAGGGGGACCYGGGGAACTACAGGCCAGTCAGCCTCACCTCTGTGCCTGGGAAGCTCATGGAGCAGATCCTCCTGGAAGCTATGCTAAGGCACATGGAGGACAGGGAGGTTGTTCGAGACAGCCAGCATGGCTTCACCAAGGGCAAGTCCTGCCTGACCAACCTAGTGGCCTTCTATGATGGAGTGACTACACTGGTGGACGTGGGAAGGGCTACAGATGTCGTCTGTCTGGACCTCTGTAAGGCCTTTGACACGGTCCCCCACAACATCCTTCTGTCTAAACTGGAGAGGTATGGATTTGATGGGTGGACTGTCTGGTGGGTGAGAAATTGGTTAGATGGTCGCATCCAGAGGGTAGTGGTCAACGGCTCAATGTCTGATTGAGATGGAGATGGGTGATGAGTGGCATCCCGCAGGGGTCTGTACTGGGACCGGTACTGTTTAATGTCTTCACCAATGACATAGACAGTGGGATTGAGTGCACCCTCAGCATGTTTGCAGACGACACCAACCTGAGTGGTGCGGTTGACATGCCTGAGGGATGGGATGCCATCCAGAGGGACCTGGACAAGCTGGAGAAGTGGGCCTGGGTGAAGCTCATGAGGTTCAACAAGGCCAAGTGCAAGGTCCTGCACCTGGGTCAGGGCAACCCCTGGTATCAATACAGGCTGGGGGATGAAGGGGTTGAGAGCAGCCCAGCCAAGAAGGACTTGGGGGGACTGGTGGATGAAAAGCTGGACATGAGCCGGCAATGTACGCTCGCAGCCCAGAAGGCCAACCTTGATGTACCCTGGGCTGCATCAAAAGAAGCGTGGCCAGCAAGTCGAGGGAGGTGATTCTGCCCCTCTACTCTGCTCCGATGAGACTGCACCTGGAGTACTGCGTCCAGCTCTGGAGCCCTCAGCACAAGAAAGACATGGACCTGTTGGAGCAGGTCCAGAAGAGGGCCACGAAAATAATCAGGGGGATGGAACGCCTCTCCTATGAAGAAAGGCTGAGAGAGTTGGGGTTGTTCAGCCTGGAGAAGAGAAGGCTTTGGGGAGACCTCATTGCAGCCTTTCAGTACTTAAAGGGGGCTTATAAGAAAGATGGGGACAGGCTTTTTAGCAGGGCCTGTTGCAACAGGACAAGGGGGAATAGTTTTAAACTAAAAGAGGGTAGATTTAGACTAGATGTAAGGAAGAAATTTTTTACGCTGAGGGTGGTGAAACACTGGCACAGGTTGATCAGGGAGGTGGTAGATGCCCCATCCCTGGAAACATTCAAGGTCAGGTTGGACGGGGCTCTGAGCAACCTGATCTAGTTGAAGATGTCCCTGCCCACAGCAGCAGGTTGGACTAGACCTTTAAAGGTCCCTTCCAACCCAAACTATGCTATGATTCTATGATTCTAAGATATTTAATCTACTATAGCATATTTTGATCTGTATGCCACCCTCGGTTTCTGTACCTATCAATACAAAGCAGGAGCTTAAGCCATCCTTCTGTATGATCTAGAGTCAGCATTTCAGACATGTAAGTCCATAAAATGTGTGGGTTGAGATTAACAGGCCCAAAACATGCATTTCCAAGTACCTCTGAGAGCAAAGGTGCAATAGCATTCTTTGTCTGGAAATTAAGCACTGCAAGTCAGGGGTGCAGGTGGGACCTGTGTTGAAAATTACATTAGGTTTTGAGTCACCAGTATGCTCCTTTACCATCCAGTCTACATATCTACCATGGGAAGAAGCAGGGAAACATTTTTAGGTGCAAACGGCAGGCAGCTGGGCATCTAACCGACAAGATCGGGAAGCTTTCTTCTTCCCTAATCCCTTTTTCAGTTGTTAAAGATTTGTGTCTGCTTAGGAGAGACTTCCAGGGATAATTCAGCACAGAAATTATTACCAACAGCTACAGTGAAGCTGCCCTTGTAGCCCTGGGGAATAAGAGTAAAAAGCATCTTGTCAGAGAGCTTTACAACCGCCATGCAAAACCAAATTCACAAACAACGACCCTTAACTTTGTTTTTGCTCATTTTTTTTCAGTATTATTAGGGAACTGTGACAGAGAATCTCTACAGGGCCAAAAAAAAGTTTTGTCATTTACAAATGTCTCAGACACTGTAGATATACTTCACAGTGACGCTTTGCCCATGCAGAACTGACTAAACGTGTCTATTAACATTGTTGTATTTAGAAAGATTTCTGTAACCTTACAGCAGGATTGCTGTGTATTCACTGAAGATGCCATGCAACATTGTTATATCAAAATGATTTCAGAGCATGAGCAGAGTCATAAATGTCATTATTTCTGAGTGAGCTGTAACATTCCCTGCCCAGGAGGTCACAAAGAAACACATGCCCTTTTTGCATGTTTTGATTTTGAATCTCTTTATATTTTTTCACCTTTGATCACCAACGAGATTTGTTTGAAGCCCAGTTTATTTAGATACCTATAGTCATCCAATTTATACTTCTGTGTTTAAAAGCTGTTGCTTTTTATAAGTTTATTTCTTCATTGCTTTTCTGTTAAAGATTAAATGACCAAATCTCCAATTATTGAGACAATTAACTGAAGTTAGCAGTTATTGTAGAGTTAATAGTTTTACACATATATATGTATAAAATGAACCATAAATTTTTAGACAATTAATTCCTGTCCGGAAAATAAGAACAAAGCAGAAAACCAGGTAGTGAGTACATGCTTTTGTTGTTGTTTTGTTAATAAGAATAATATAAAATTATCCTGTCTTTCCCAACATACAAGTCCAGCAGCAGGCTTTCTTTACGTAAAGACATATTTTTATAGAACAAGTCTAAAGCTCTCAGTCATGATTTGGTTTTTTGTAGATTGTGTTGAATTTGTTTCATAAACATCCACATGGCTAGTGAGAGTAAATTACATTAGAAGTATCTTTAAACATTATTAATATCATTGAGCGGCCTGTTCTGTTTGTAATCTGTAATCTCACTTTCAAAATTATTGCCACTTCTATTGGCTTATGCCTTGTACTTTGACTTCATATTCTATATTAGCTGATTCTTCTTTCTTGTCAATGTTTATATAGTCTGTTTTTTCATTAGCAACTTCTTTGTCCTTTCTTTTTTTTTTTTTTTTTTTTTTTATTTTTATTGTTCATGGTTACCTCTCCAAGGAATCCACAAAACTTGCTGTACCCCTCATCCCTTCCTGCAGACCTGCTTCTTCTGTG
>JAYKAV010000722.1:1487823-1559426 GCA_035582835.1 Phoebastria nigripes | reverse complement strand
TTCTTTCTTGTCAATGTTTATATAGTCTGTTTTTTTTTTTTTTTTTTTTTTTTTTTTTTTTTTTTTTTTTTTTTTTTTTTTTTTTTTTTTTTTTCATGGTTACCTCTCCAAGGAATCCACAAAACTTGCTGTACTCCTCATCCCTTCCTGCAGACCTGCTTCTTCTGTGATGCCTAAGCAAAAAGCTAGCCAAGTCAAAAATAGCTAGAGCTGTCATACACAGAGATTAGTATTTCTTTTCCTCACCTCTGTATGTTTGTTTTTTCAGGCAATAAAACTCTTCAAGGCAAGGGCTAAGATAACTGTCTTAATGCGTGTCTTCATTTAGTGACATTTTATGTGATATGCGAGCCTACCCCCAATGTGTATTTATATATATACATAGGAAGTTGCCCATATGCTCTGCACCATTGTGCTTGACATATGCAATAGTGCCATAGTGATAAATATTGTTTCCCTTTGTGAATTTTTCATGGAATAATCAGTGATAATACTGTTATTATTATGATGGAAGATAACTTTCTTTTTGCCATCTAACTTCAACACAGGAGACCTGAAGTAGTTTCTAAAAAAAAATGCAGCATGTGCAGTATGCAGTTTCTGTGCACAACAGAAAAAATTCTGTTCATGTTGGCCAACTTGTAACCTTGTGAAAGCAGCAATTTTAAACCTCAATCTGGTATTTCAGGTGGCCTTCTAAATCTGTCCAGGCCCAGGCAGGTATCCAAATGTGACATTACCACGAAGACTAAACGTGGTTACGTTCCCTAACGGGACAATGCTAAGGCTGCAGTGCTGACAGACCATGTCCTTTAAGAAATGTTTGCTTGATCCTCTCTTTCTCAGGCTGCAGTAAAAGCTGTGGTGGCATCAACTCGCCTCGGCAGCGCCAGCGGTCACAGCGCGCATGACAGCAACAAGCCCAGCCGTAACCCGTCTCCCGTCCATGACAGCAAACCCGAAGAGAAACCTACTCAGGAAGCAGAAGCAGCTCCAGAAGAAATGTCTTAGGTCAATGTGCTTCCTTGTTTCAGCTGAGATCTGTCATTTCATACACCAGCTAACTTGTCATTCAGCAAGAGAGATTCGTAAGCTTGGCCTCTCTGGTTCTGCTTTGGGGTGCCAAATGCACTGGCTGGTGATCCTACCTTCAATGCATGTGACTGCTTATGAAAATAGTAAACTGTTCCATAAGGCATGTCATGGAAACAGTATTATTTGCAGTAATACCAGCAGGTAAAAACATGGGGATGAATAACTACCTACCATAATGCGTATACTTCATATACATCTATCCAGTGTTTCTAGATGGCATTTGAAACAAAATACTATTTAATTTGGTTTTATGGAAGTAGGTGTCTTCTGTATGTATGTCGTGAGTTTCTTTGAACTGCTTCCTTCCAGATTCATAGTCCTGCAGCAGACAAAATGGAAGGAAAAACCAAGCCAATGCTTTTAAAAATCATGTACGAAATAATGCTTTTTATCTGTAAAATTCAAAAAGTATTTGGGGATCTATATGCAAAAAACATTCCACTACTTCTGGGAAGAAATTGAAATGTTAGTTCCACTGGGCATGAAAATGTACGTTCCTCAAGCTGGTGTTGAGAATGCCTTATTCTGACTTTTCCTGTTTATATATGGTATTTTAATGACAACCAAAATTACTCAGATTTCTGCCATTTCATTCTCTAGTAAAGTGTTAGCAAAACAAAATGATAGACTAGAAGAGGATTAGAGTAGATGCAAATTTTTGAAATACCATTGTATTTATTCATTAATTTCTAAACTGTGCAGCTAGAAGACGTTTTTATAGGGCCTGAGGGAATAATTTGCAATTATACAAGCTGTAAATGCTTGAAGGAAGCTATTCCACAATTTAATGATTTTGCTCTGGGGAAACACTCTTACACAAGGTCTGGGAGCAAGTAGTATACTCTAGTTGCTTCCCAGATAGTTTAACCTCATGAGTAACCAGTTTCCACTTGGCAGCATAATTAGTCCAGATTTTCCTAACAAAGGACCCCTCCTGTAAAGTGATCCACCAGCACAGATCTCGCATCCACCCAGAGCTCCTGTGTCTTAAGTTAAAAGCTGTGTGCATGGATCAGCTTGCAAAGTTAGGGTCAGGCTCTTCAGCTATCTTGATTTTTTTGTCGAATGTAATTGATAGGAATTGAAAAACTAACATGCATCAGTACGTATGACTGTTTACATTTGTTTGTTACCACTTTGATAGCACGTGAATTTCGTAATGTTATTGATATATTACAGAAATGGCAAAAAGAACCTGATGTACAACAATGTCATTTGTGTTTGTTAAACTTTTTAATACTGATAGTTACCTAACACCCTAATACACTCAACATTCCTCTTTTGCTTTAATTGTTCTTATGTTAAGTTAGGCCTTGCACAACTTGCCTTGAAAAAATATAACAGCTACTGAAAAAACAAGTCAGTAATAAAACATTCAGTAGCTACACTTCCTGATGAAATTAAAGGGTAATACAATGTTATTCATATGGTAGGTTTGATAAATAAAATGTAATCTAGATTAATATAAAAAGAAAGATTGAAAATACTGTCTTTACTAGGTGAGAATGCATGCTAATGAATGTATTGTACTTGAGATTTTTTATCCATTTCTTATAACTCTTTGAACTTGTACAAAAGGTTTGCTAATTAAGCAGGGTTGAAATTTAAAGTACGTGCATCCATCCTTTTCCCAGGTGACACACTTTGAGGTCAGCTGAAACGGCTGGTGGGGGCATGGCAGCTGTGAACAGGCCAACAAGAGACTTTTGCAGATTTTCCCTTGAAAACAAGTCCAGTATGACTAATCACTTTGGAGAGGATGATAGGAACATCCACCTGTCTCACTTTTTACTATCTTTCTTATCTCCTGCGAGGTGACTGCAGGATGAATGCATTTCTCAGCCACAGATCTCCTCCCCCGGTTACAGTGGTGAAGCCATCTGAGTTCGGTTGGTGCTGAGGTTTGACGGGAGAGGTTGGATTTCTGTAACGTTTCCTCCTTTGTTTGGGATAGTTGCTTCTAATCTGCAGAAGTGGAGCCAGCTGCGCAGTCATTGCGCATCTATGAGTGCTTGAGCAGAAGTATCTTCATCTGAGACATGGTTTGTTCAGCTGGAAGGTAGTCCCAGCTGATTCTTAAAGTTATTCTTCGCTAAATTATACCATAGCATATCATAAATATGAACCAATGCCATGCAACTGGAGACCTCTCTGTGATAGCATGATCTCGGTATCAGCTCAGTCTTGTGCATAAAGGCTCTGGGGCTTCTGTTGGTTTTGCTTAGTTTTCTTTTATTATGCTCAATATGAAACAATTAGGATGTCTGTGCTTAATGAATTACCAATATGCGACTCAGTAAAGTAGTATGCCTGGCTTACGTATGACAGTACTATAYAGAAGGAAGAGCAGCGCTAGGGTGTGTGCATGTAACTGAAGAAGGGAGTGTTACGTGCATTGGTTTTGTCTGAAAAATCACATCCCGTTGGCATCTGCCATAATTCAGACTTGGGAGTGCAACACCAGTGTCTTACTGTGGCTGAAAAATATGAACACACCCAAAAACTGCCGGAGGTGGGCCAGTTCCACATTTGTGGTTATAAACTAGGTAAAAAATTATTGATGCTCTTTTCTGTTGAAATCCTAAGCTTCAAGTTTTTAAAATGTTCAACATGCTAGCAAAGTCCTTCGAGTACAAAAGGGGGAACCTTGCCATATTTTTGAAGTATTTGAACTTAGCAAAACTTTTCCTTTAGAGGTAGATTGTAGTATTAGCCAATTAAAGTCTAATATTTGAGAGCTAGGCTGAGGAGCTGATGGCTGTTAAATGGCTAACGATGTCCTCCCTTTGCACAACAATAGGGGTTTTTACAAGTTCAGAAAGATTCACTCCAAAATAGAACAGATTTCCTGTCATTTAGAACACTTCTGCTTGCTATTTTGCAGATGACACGGTACATTGCACTGCATGAGCCCAGTGCTGCTTTGTTAGCTGAAGTTTGTACTTTGCATTCTGCAAGCATGCTGTAAAGACGCAGATACACCATAATCAAAATTTTGAATGCAAAAGAGCATCAAGGCAAAAGTTTGTGAAACAGCGTGTTCTTCAAAAGAAGAGTACTAAGAGCTCTGTCCCCGCGAGGGAGCAGGCTGTCAGGCACGTGGAGGAGTGACAAAAACTGCCCAGCATCCCCTTTGCAAGGAACCCATGCCTCGGTGAATAAAGCAAAGTGCTCTGAAAAGCCGTGTGGTACTAGAGCAGGATAAAAGTGGCAACCAAGAAGTTTTTGGAAGGGGCTCTGATCAGCAGGCAGTCCCAGGCTGGAGGAGGCTGTGGCTCACTGGCAGCCTGGCCTTGGCACTTATCACATAAAGATCATTCTCCTACAACCTGTGCTGCGAGTGAAACACAGACGCAGCTGGCAGCTGTGGGGGAAGTGAGGACAACACCGCATTTTCTGCAGCCCAGCAGCAGGGAAAGGGAAGAAGATGCTAGGAGTTGCCAGCGTCCAACTTAGCAGATGGATAGCAGTATCTGCTAAGCAGCAAATGCAGGAGGACCCTGGAGAATAAACATCCATTTCCAAATAACAATTGGCAACTGTCCCCCAGCCCCCGCACACATCCTGGGGCATGCTGTTACACAGAGCCCTGCAGCACAGCTCTCGGGGCTTTTTTAAGAGTGGCATATGAAAGAGTAGGGTGGAGGACTCCCACTACATCCTTACACAGCATCCTGCATATTGCCTGCTTACAGAGTGACGGACACTCACAAGTCTCAGCTCAGTGCCTTTACCCCTGGCTTGTGCAGAGGCTGTGTATTTCTCCTGGTGAAGAACTCAGTTTCGTGTGGCTGAGTCTACCTTGTTGCTGCTCAGGTTACACGTAGGCATGTCATTCAAGTAACAAAAAATATCTTCTTATATGGGAGGAAAGCAGGAATGAGGCTGACCAAACAAGATGCAGTTAGACCTAGAGCACAATGGCAGGGATACCAGCAAGTCCTGAAGATACCAAAGGTAAACAAAGAGACAGCTCAGAACATCCTTCAAGTTACTTTATAAAACAGTAATAGCTCAAAGAATGTCCTTTCCTCCCTTTCAGATTCAGTTAGAACATACAACCACACTAGTGAGAGTTAATTCTGCTTTTGTATAAAGAAATTTAGCTTCCCCAATAAGCCCCTGCACAATACCATGTTGCATTGAACATAAAACATCAGCTGCATTGCAAAATAAGAAGAAAATAAAACTATAAGGAATGAAGAGGAGAAAAATAGGAATAAAATAATTACCTAGTCTAGTTATATCTGGAATGTAAAGATCTTAGTTCCAGAACATGTATAAACTTTTACTGACAAGGCTCTAGATTCTCCACATAAGCAGAATTTTGCTTCAGGTCTGGGAGGTGAAACTTCTGGCCAGAGTAATTCAGTGAAGACTGATGGAGGATCAGTGCAAATATGGACAGCATCCCTTGGAGTGTGAATCCTCTAACTCATATAAGGATGGGATGATGTACATGCATATAACTAGAAGTCCAGCAAAAACAAAAAAAAAACCCTGCATTGCATGCTCTTCTACCCCGCCAGAATGGAACAGAGAACATGAACACAGTCATGAACTTAGTCATTATTGGAAGGCATTCAGATATTGTGGGGATAGGCATAGTACAGAAGCAGGAACAGAATGGAATAGTCAAAGTGGCCCAATTCTGAACTTAACAATAGAAATATAGATATATATTAATATATATATGTACATGCACACACAAATATATAAATTTATCAAGAGAGGCAGAGACTGCTGAAGAGTATCTTAAGAGCCATGTCTGCATTAACAGTTGCAGTAACCGTTTAAGACGTCTTTTGCCCTTTGCCAGCATTACTCGGCTGGAACTGAAACCATAGTGTTTCACATTCTTGTATACATGGATCATCGCTGGATGAAATTCAGTGTAATGGATATCAAGGTATGAAAGATTAATAAATACAGTGGTACAGAGTTTCCCCAGCTCTGGCTCCTTCATACCAAGGCACAGCTGGGAAAAGAGTGCTTCAGTGGCCTCATCCATTTGCATGCTCAGGACATGGGCTGAAGTGGGGTGACAACACAAGCACAGCATTTTGTGATGGGTTAGGGCTGCCCTAAACTGCACCAGAGGCCCCTGCCCAGTGGTGCTCCATCCACAGCACGTGTGACCGAGAACTGACAATCTAACCCTTAACTTGTATATCAGGAAGATGTTTACTGGCCAAGGTATGTTAAACAGCAAGTGTTCACTCCTGTAGCATAGAGCTCCTCCCATAGTATCAGCTACTTTTTTCTGTGTGCCTGAGAAATTGCAGCATTCCAGAGCATTGTATGATGATACATAAAGAGCAAAGCTTAAAGAAAGGGATCTTTTCTGTTTTTCCATTTGAAACTCTGGTTTCAAAAACAAGTGTTAATGTGCATTCATGGCCGAATGGCTTGGTTTTTTTCTTCCCCTTTATACTTCAGCTTTTTTCCTGGCGCTGGACCGCATGGGGCACCTGGGAAGAGCTGTCAGCTGCCAGTCAGTGGGAGAAGAGCCATCTGACGCTTGGCAGGTTTCAGCTGCACTGCCCTGACAAATCTGCTGTTGCCCTTTGGTCTGTCAGGTGGTTTCGCTCCTGCTCTTTGAGTTGCTTGCGCTCCCAAAAGAGTCTGGGTTTTACTGGTCAAGCATAAATATATTCCTCTGTGAGCCACCCTTGGCATGATTCGTCATTGCCAGGTAGTACCTAGGGAGAGGTGTTTCTCCTTTCCCTCCCCATTTCCTAGACTCATGCTGTTTTCTGGCACCTTCTGTTTCCTTTCTCAAGAGCCTATACCTGGCTGACAGAAATGGCCCAGTGCTGTGCAACAAATGCCAGACAGAACCAGGAAAGAATTCAGCTCCTTAAGTTAGTTTCCCAATAAAAAATGAAGGCACCTGGGCTGCTGTAGGTGCTTTGGCTGTATGAGCTGCTAACGCTCAGGGTGAGGGGTTCAGAGCAAAGTGGCACAAGAACAGCACCGTGCCAGGTTCTGCTCCTCAGCATCAGGAAGCTCCTTCATCAATGGCATCTTTTTCCTTCCATGGAGAAGATGTGGTTTAGGTCAATCCAAAGAAGCACATCAGGCTTAGGAACTCTGAAAAATATCATGTGTGCTATGACCAATGATCTTCTTAATATCATTTACTTAATACCAGTTGATATACTTGGTATCATATTTTATGCAACATTCCCACTTACAGTGTTGGCAGAAGAAACAGCGAAGTCAGTTTATAACACTTGGTCCCATTTGTTGACTGGAACTGTAAATAATGATCTGCTTTATAATACAAAACTGTGTGGACCCAATCATTGCATCTGCATATGTACACACAGGGAAAGTCTGTCAAAGAGAAAAAAGACTGTAATTCTTATCCCCATGTTGGGTGGATCTGGGATGGCTGTCCTAATTGAAATTACTGTGTGGTAGACTTTAGGCAGTTATTCTGGTAACTCAAAAGCTGAGGCAAGCCATTGAGTATGATTTACAGCTGCAAATGTGTGATCTATCCCAGAGACAATATGCTCCAGTAGACACTGAGTCATATTTATTCATCCACAGAACTGTGGTAGGGGTCTGCTTTATCATATCAGCCCTCAGTATCATCTGCCATGTCCTTTTGAGCTACTCCTTCCAAAAGAAAGCTTTTTCATTAATGTAGAAAATTTAAATTAATTGTGCACAAGTCAGTTCATCCATGTCTCCTTGACACTGCAGCCCCAAGGGAGGCTCTCTTCCAACCCCTGTCAAAATAATAGTGTTGAGCACCACATTATCTGTGATGAGGTAATGTTATTTTAATCCTACCCAAGGAATTCTCTCTCTCCCCACCTGGACAAGCCAGAGGAGCTGTAGGTTTTGCAAATGTCCAGTGGTCAAATTACCTGATCAATTTACCATACTTAGCTAACCAAACAGGGTGTATGAAGAATAAAGTRCAAAGACCCATGGCTGTTTAAGAGCCGTATATCTGAGACATTGCTGTTAAGCTTTATCTTACACTTCTGCTTGAAGTTAACCGAAATGACTAAGCCCATTTAAATCAATTGGCTTAGTCACAGCAATAAAGGCACTTGTGTGAGAATATCTTTGCAGATTAAGGCACAGTTTTTACAGACATTAACCACAAAACCCTTCAAATCTTAGCCCCAAATAGCTGTGTTGCACTGTGAGAAATTATAGCTACCATACCTGCAAGAACCAGGATATCTAGGAAAAAACAGATCTCAAGGCATGATTGTGTTACTTACAAATGCTAACTTTACATGAACGAGCAGAACCACCATCACAAATCCCTAAGTACCACCAAACAATAAACGCCCACAACAAAAACACCAGAGGATTTTGCTACGGAGCACACCAAAGACAGCTCCTTCCTATCTTTGTCTGGACAAGGAATAAGGTGAAAAGTGCCTATAAGTGTTTTCTCCAAGGTCTCAGGTTCCCTGATTTCTGTTATTTTCCAGAGATCACCATCAGCCATGTTTATGAAAGTAGCTCTAATGTATCCAGCGCCAGCCTCCTCTAGATGGAAAAAGCTGACCACTGACCCCACTTTTAATTTGTAAGACATCAAAGCTGTTTTGTTTGTACTATTAGTATGGCTCCCAGCCTCTTCCTCAGCTTGCTGTGGGTCCTGGAGTAGTCTTTAGTGGCAAATGGGAGTTTGTCAAGAAACACGTCATGAAACTAAGCAAATGGACTGTATGCGTATTTAGAAAAAATATCTTYGAAGGATTTTCTAAATCCTGCTGCAGCAGTGTCCTCCCTGAGAAGTATCTTCATTGGGAATGACAGTGATCCATGGAACCCTGCAGAGGGTCCCAGGCTGGTGCCTCCACCAAACTACTGCCCTCAGTGTAGTGGTGGGTGCCTTGTTCGCTCCGCTCAAATCTTTACCATCTCGGCTGCAGGAAAACAGTGATTACAAACTAAGAGATTTTTTACTGAAAGTAATTAGAAACAAGAAGAGTTAAACTACTAACTGCTGAGAGCTAACCCTAGCTGTGTCTTCATGCTATTATGCACAACAGGATAATAGTTCATACCACATGCTCATGAGAAGTCTTGCTAATGCTTCTGATGAAATAGCAGAAATTTCATTTAATGTTCCATAAGGGACATTGTTTTGGGGTTTGGTTGTTGGTTTTTTTTTTCAGAATACACAGTGTTGAGAGGCCTATGCTTGTGAGAAAATTAACTCTGAAGTGATTAGATGCTCAGGGAGCAGGAAAGCTGGAGAGGTGGAGGGTCAACCCTAGTCCCTAAGACTAAGATAAATAGGATGGTCTTTCAGAACAGCAAGGGTGGCTGATCCAGCTTGCAAGGGAGTGGGAGAAGAAGGGAAGAGTCACTGAGTCTGTCTCACCTGGGGGAAGCAGTTTGTTAGTCCCAAGGAGCTATACCACCATGCCCTTGCAAGCCTGGGAGGCACCAAGCAGAGTCTGGCTGGCTGCTCCAGACCCACAGTAAGGAGCTCATCAGCCTAAGCTGGTTTTAACCTGAAGAAATGTGATACATTAAGGGCTTGTGTCTGGCTTGGCCTTGGTTTGAAGGCTCCTGGTGGCTTTTGGCTTTGAGGCTGGATGAGGACCAAACAGTAAGCAGGGAGTTCTGTGCTTCTATTAATTCAAGAYGAGTATATGCTGCATGGTTAGGGTATGTGCTGATGCTTCCAAGACAAACAGACAAATGGTGCTATTGACTTGTAACACAAAGTATTTTATAAGCCTGTTACAGAAGCTCATTGATCTCAGAGCAATGACGGCTGGACTCTTAATAGTAACAATGAAAAATGTCATGTATCTATTAGACTTTCTCAAATTAGCTCCGTGTCCTGTGTACCTGACTCCTTCTTTTACTGCTTAATGTGTAAGAAATCCTGTACTGTCAACACTGTTTGCTTGTACTAGTMAAGATGTTAGTGACTAAATAGAAGTTTATGGACTGCTTGTTTAACTGTACACTTTTACTTCAGACTAAGCCTGTTTGTGTAGTAACTTTTCTGATACTGTGCAAATGAACCAGAGAGAAATTGGAACCAGAAAAAATTGACAGTTTTGTTTTCAGTGTATTGTATTTGGGACCAATGTACCTGCTTGTGTGCTTGCATGGAAATGCTGATAAGCCATGAGAATATGCTTTGATGGTGGGAAGTCTATTTTTAATAAGTGGCTTGCATGACTGATCTGATGCTAAATAAACTAGTAAATCTAGAAATGCTTACATCTATTATTTGCTGACAGCTAATGCTCAGCGTAGGATAAGGAACAATAGTCATTATTATAGGGAGATGTAACGATGGGTGTTATCTGTTTATATAGCACAGTCTTGAATGAATTTCAACTTGGCATAGCATTTCCCCTTCTCCTCTTCCCTCAAAACCTTAGCAGTTATAAACTTTAGAAGTTTAGTAATAAACTAAATCTGTTATTGGTGGTGGAGTACAGAACTAGGGGGCTGGAAAGATCTTTGTAAGGTTGTCCAGGCTATCCCTGTACCCCAGGGAGGGTTATGCGAGACAGATGATTGTCTCACTTGTTCTTAAGTGAGTTCTTCTACAGCAATGAAGACACTGCCACTTTCTTGTGCAATCTACCAAATCGTTTTGCCACTCTTATGACTGGAAAGTATTTTGTAAAGTTCTGAGTCTTTTTATTGCAGTTAGCAGTTTGTCTATCATGGTGATCTGTTTTCTGCAACCATTTCTTATGAATCCAAAGGTTATTAAAATGCTCCTTTGTTCAGCATCCTCCTCTCTCAGCAGCACAAACCAAGTCCTTCCCCACGGGTCACCCTAGGGTCTTTCACTGCTCTTCTTGCTTGCATATGGATTCTCTGCTTGTAATTGACCACTCTATGTCTTGAACTATGTAGCCCAAAGCTATGTAGCCCCAAGCTGCATGTGGTACCTGAGTGGAGGCCTTGGCAAGACTGAAGTGTTGGAAGGATTATTTTTTTATTTCTGTGCTCTGTTTCCATATCTGTCATTTAGCACCCTCAGTGGTGTTTCCTCCTGCTCAGTTTGCCATGGGTCGCAACTGCCATGGGTCTGCAGAACAGCTGCTTGGCCAGTTGGCCGCTGTCTTGTACTGGTCGGTGTAGCTTGTTATTCCTGCAACCTACAACTCCTTAGGCAAACTGCTTCAATGCAGAGTCCCTTCGTACCCGTTTGTGGGAGATGTTTTTTTCAAAACCCCTGAGGGATGCAAGAAATAAATGATGATAAGCTCTGCAAGATGTTCTGCATGGTAACAGTGCTCCAGAATAACTGTCTAATTTTGCGCGTCCACGGATGCTGCTGAATCTTTTCCCAAGCTGAGGCAAGGCATAGATTCTTACTACAGTTTCATGAAATCACCTTCTTCCCATCTCCACAACAGAGTGGAAAAGCGCAGTGGAAAGTCAAAAGGAGACAAGAGGGCATGTATAGGAGCTGGGTCTTATGGACTTTGAATTCCCCCTGGAGCTCAAGGTTTTTGTGCTTTGGATTGACCTCTTAAAAATAGCGCATCAAACAGCGGTGTAGAAGCTTGTGTTACAGCATAACATTACACTGGTTTTATAGTGAGCTTGAGACAAACAAGAAAATGGGACATAAGGAAGAACTGACAAGTCTGTAACCTGACAGAACTACTCAGAGGGACTGGTAGCTTCTTTATAAAGCTCTGGGTTTTTGTAGTTCTGATGTCCTTCTGAGCAGTTGAAACACCTTTTTCCTTCAACATGTTGTACACATGCAAGTAACTTTTTGTCTAAAATTGCCAAGGATGCAGATGGTTTGGGAAATGATTCAGTATTTTTACATGCATTGTGAATTCTCTATACTTTTATTTGACATTTAAAAAAAAATAAGGCATGGAAGGCCTCTTCCCTCTTCCTCACTTCTTTTTTTTTCATTACCATACTTCCGTTTCTTCAGGCAAGAGGCATGTAGTGGGTAGAATGTGTGGTGGGCATCAGGTTTCCTCAATTTCTCTTCCACAAATGCTCAGTTTCTGTGGTACAGGCTGGGAGGCACACAGGCAGAACAGAAAGATGTTTTGCCCATGTAGAGCACATACAAAACTTGATTCTTCATCTTGCCTGCTGTTTTGCACCAGGAAGTTTTGGTTCCTTATGTTCCCAATAAAAAGGCAATCAGCCTCTGTAAAGTATCATTTAAAGTGCTATTTATTAGCACTAACACAATAAAGAAAGAGAGGGTAGTATAGGTAATTTTGCATCCCTTCAAATGGTAGGAACCTTGAGTTGTGAGGCATCAAACAGGCCTCTGGCACAGCATGCTGTGCACATCCTGCCTGTGGAAGGGTTACCCCATTTTTTGTTATCCTATTACAGGATTTTCTTGAAACAATTCATCATTTCATTCATCAAACTACTTATCATTTCTACTATCAAGCAGGAAGGATGTCCATATGAGAACTCCTTGCTGCACTGTCAGATACGGGGAAGGCCAGGCAGGTGGTGTAATCGCTTGGTACTGCGTGGCAGCTGCCTGCGGGCTTCTCTGCTATCATTATCTGAGTAAGTTTATCCTGCAGCCCAGGAACATGCACAGTGCAGCACGGGCCTGGCCCAGCTCAGGTTAACTGCTGTGTGGGTCACTAACTCCTCGATGTACGACAGCCTTCTGGTGAAGATTACTACACCTGCTGGTCTTGGGAAACTTTCAGCATCTCAACTCTAATGGGCTGTGTTTCTGTACAGATCTTCAAGTTTTAACTGTATCTTTTAAATTAGCCTGATTGGTTGAGACAGGGAGACCATGAAATTCAGCAGAGATGGCTGTGCACATAGGGGGTCCATGCTTAATCCTGTATGCATAAGAGATGCTGGTTTGTAGGGATGTTCCTCATGCTCCAGTGAACAGGCATACTGCGATTTCTTTCCTTCTTCCTCCAAATTGTGAGGAGCTCAAAATCCTGTTAGGCATACAGATGAGGAGGGGTTGTATGGTACCCAAATAATAAAGTACTCATGTTTGCAACTGCTCAGATGCACACCCTTGAGCATTACCCTGCATCCCCAGTGAGCCTTGGAGCTTGAATTAGTTACACGAACATCCTAGCCATAATGCTGTGTGATTGGAACCCAAATTAAAGGCAGCACTCAGATTGACACCCTGAGAAAGTCAGGCAATCTTACTTAGGATAGTAATTTGCTCCCTAGGGTCATAACCTGCCTCAGAGCTGGGTCTGTGCTGGCAGGCAGGTCAGCAGTCCCAGGTACAGAGCTCGGGAAATACTTTCTATCAGGCATACCAGGGCACAGCCAAACAGGTCCACAGAAGGCCTGAGCAAGGTCGGTTTCTGATTACACTTTGGGCAGTAACTGATCTTCTAATATTTCCATCTATGTTGCCTGTATCAAAGAAATATTTTCAAGGATCATTAGGCAGTCATACTGGCTTGACTCACGGAATGAGAAATTTTCAAGAAAATCATTTGGAAGAGACAGTTGTGGATAATGTGTTGGGATTTGGGGCACCTTAACCCAGATGCCCAAGCAAGGGTGTGTGACATTGCTTACGGTGTGGGTGAGCTGTGAAATATGCACAAACATCTCCTGTTTTGTGCTGTCATCATCTGTGCCTGTTTTCTCCCTGCTAGTGGCACAATCCCGAGGAAGGTTAACCCCACAATAATCAGTCCCTACCTGTACTGTAAAACTGACTCACCAGCACAGCTCAGTAGGGACTGGAAAAGGCAGAATGTATTGCAAAGTTTAAATTATGGTCCAGGACTTCAGGATATATTCTTTCCTAGAGAATATTTAATCTTTAGCATAGATTTTATTATTAATCTCTCCCATCTTCATCTTCTCTCTCACACCAGGAAATGGGTTTAAACATCACAATTTTTCTTAAGAATTCTAATTAATGTCCTTAATCATTTTCTGAAGTGGCATCTGTAGCTATTTCTACCCTCCTTTGCAGAGGGTGACATTACACATGCCGTACAAGAGCATGCTGTATCTGAGAGGTCACAGTTCCTTAGAAAAGCAACAGAAGATGGCTGCAGCTCCTTGCTCTGAAGTCAAATGCTACAGAACTCTCCTGCCTTTATGCAGGCTTAGTAAGAGAAACAAGTAAAGGTTCTACATAAGATAACAGGCATTTTCTTCCTTGGTTTCTGTAGGTGCTAATTAAATACATGTCAAAATACATGTTGCAGCATGCTTTATAATCCTAATGTACATCTATATGCCTTTTGCAAGGTGCTACATGCTCATGTGTTTTGGATTAACTTAATTTTGATGGTTAATAAACCATTTCTTAGACATGCTAAAAGGTAAGTAATACTAAGATAAAACTAATAAAGTTCTTCCACAGCAATCATGGGTTAATTACAAAAAAAATACATATTTTTAGAATTTAAGCTTTGAGAAAACCCTATTTGTACTGTTTTCAAGAGATTTTAATTTAGCAGAAATCTGAGTTGTGCATCTTCCTAGGCCTAAATCAAGTTTCTAAGTAAAGATAGGCTTTTTGGCTTTTAAATTTAAGGAGACGAACTGATAGCATTAGAGATCACCATGCAGCTGAAGATTAACTACGTCATCAGACATCACTCCCCAAAAAATAACTGAATGCTACATCCGCCTGCACAAGTATTGAAAAAGCTACGTCATGAGTCTGTTGGAAGCCATGTTTTAATTTATTCYGTAATTGCATACAAAATATAAATACAATTCTCTTAAGTGCTGAACACAGTCAGTTAAAACCACTGTTAAGATAGACAGACTTTGACTTTCTGAACGTAGGCACAACTTGACCGGTTTCAATAGAACTATGGCTACTTTTACAGCAATGAACCTCCTAGGTTGAATCACCAGCTCACACCATCACAATAGTTCTGGTTATTTATGATTACTGGAGGAATTATACACTCTTTTCACGTCTTAAAAATTCATCACGTTTCAAGTTTATAAATTCATCAAATTTGAGATCAGGGCTTGTGCTGTTCCCAGAATGTCTATCTGAAACACTGGTCCACCTCCCAGCAGGCTGTGGTAGAGTACCTTGGACTGCCCCCAAATTGAACTTAGCCCAATTTGTATCTTCTGCATATGTAAAATAAGGAGCACAACGACAGGTAAGGTCAATGCTGGAGGTTTTGGATGAAGAACAGAAGCCAAACATGAAAATTTTCTTATCTTTAACCACCTTTCCATCCACACACAGAGCACGTAGTTAAAGTGCCAAACATTAGACTGTCATATTGCCTAAACCCCTGAAAAAGTAGTTTTTTAAAAAAATACTACTCATATAAAAATAATCTTGATGTGTCTATTTATATGCCATTTCCCTAGCAAAAACTGGTCTCCGCTATTCTTGGGCACCTCATTCAGAAGTTGCTTTGAGATAACTGTATTCCAGCTTAACTGAAACACTCTTAAGTACTGGCAAACCTCACAAACTTGCAGAAATTCTGGTGCTGTGAGGATGACAGAAATCTATACTAGGTAATTTACTTTGTCTCCCACTACCTTCTAACAAGCAAAACATGGGCTCCTGCACTTTGTCCTTTCACGTGCTTTCCTGTTATTACTGTCTTGGCTTCATCTAGATTGTCCACTAACTTAGGAGGAAAACAATGCCATAGTGGGAAAAGAGGTTCTGATCGCATGAGTACTTGATTCTGTGGCTTTCTTGGTTCTGAATGTAGTCTGGTTAAAGAACAGCTCTGCTTCAAGATCTAACACTCCTCTCAATCCTTAGCTATATAAAAAGAAAATAAGTTTTGGTTTCAAATAAATACAACACACTAGGAAACCAGACATCTTTCTTCTAGTTCTGTATTACTCTATAGCTGAACTGCTTGGAATAATGACTGTAGGGGTATCAGATATGCATTGCTTCAGCAGCATAATCAGCATACATTGTCAATCATTGCACTCCTAAATCAGAAACATTTTTAGAAGTGTGAGATTCCCCAAAATAAATCCTTAAAATTTGTTAGCACCTTCTGTGATTTCTCCTCATCTGAACACTGGAGAATTGTACTACGGTCTTTTATTGATAAAAAACAGAAATCTGCCTCCATTCTCTGCCTCCAGTAGTCTCTACTCTGTTATTCACTTGAATGTTCAGACTCATTGGCAGAAGCAATAGACTACATCTGTTAAAACACACAAAGCTAGTTTAATCAGTGTTTAAGGAATAAATTAYTATAATGCAAAATAGAAGACCTACTTTGCTTTCAGAAACTTTACTCTCATTCACAAAATCTTTCCATCTCTAGGCCTGCTACTGAAAACAACTCTCTTGATAAAAAGGAAACCTGTATGGTGAAATTTTTATAAAAAACATCATCATACTTAAAATACACTAGGAATTTTCTTCCATTTAAAGACAAGTCTTCTTTCTTCAACAGCTCTGTGCTTCATCAGCCTATCTTCACTGAAAGCATAAAAAGCTGTTTCACTCCACACTACATAAGGATAGATACTCTAGGGGCGTTAGAGCCCTTACAACAGGTGTTTGGAACAGGGAGCCCTTAACCTTTTCTGCAGTGCCTAGTGTTGTGTAAACATCATCCTGTAAGTGTCTTGTGCTCCTTCTGACCCATTTCTCCAGCACTGAAGTGCCTCTGTGTAGATTTAAACTGGGCTTTTTACAGAGCAATGGAACATTTTTCTCTAAATACATCTGTATCCCAACGCCTCAATTAGTCAGTCCCAGCAGTTTTAAAAAAAGAAGACATGAATATGCACATTCACTATACATGTAGTCTTTATAACTGGGAAGAATAAAGAGGGTACACTTCACACAGCTTCCTCCATAATCGTGTCAGCATTCATCCCACAGAGCAGTATTGCTAGGGCTTGCATACTTTCTAGTACTCTGCACCAGTACTAGAAAGGAGCGGACCCTAGCATTTAGGAAAAAGTGTCTGCTGACACTGATCCCTTAGTGTCCTTGGTGGTGCAAGATCACSTTGTGAACTTCCAGCGCTGTGGGGGAAACAAGGAAGATAGAAAAGATGGGAAGAATAACCAAGGAGTTCAAAGGGAACTGCAGAATACACAAAACCGAACAGGGAGTTGACATTTTCTGCCTATGAAGACACCAAAGGCTGTTTGATGCCATTGTTTTTAAGTGTCTTACACAGTACTAAATGTCTTAATACATAAACCACATTGGGAGAGCCCTCACTATATTTGATGCCATGTTTTTTCTACCTCTCCACTTGAGCAAAGAGAAAGAAAAGTCCTCACTGTTCAGAGTTCAGCTATAATAGCCAGTGTCCAAAGAGCCAATATTGCAGGGGAACAATTTTAATCTGAATTTTTTTTTCCTATGAGTCCATTATCAGTCCTTGGATTGTATGCATAGAACTGGCCCCAAAATATTAGGGCTCCAAGGTACTTTCCCTAATTACTATGCAGCTAAACTTGCCTCTACTAGCACTGGTAAAGCATAGGGATAATTACAATCTCACCTGAGCAAATTATGCATGCCAGCATTAAAAGCTTAATGTCAGGTTTTAAACAGAATTCATAGCCCCTGCTACGTACTTGTCAGCATCACTGGGTGGCTAAATATCCTTAAAAATTGGACCCTTCATCCTCCAGCAGATCTGAGCACCTCTGCAGCTTGAGCTTTGGCCTTCGGTTGCTCAGGTTTTAAGATGCTCATTTCATTTATTGCAAAGATCAATCTAGGGGTACTACCACAGAACACTCCAGTGCACTGTACCACATGCTGGCACTCTGGGCTGTTATGGCTACACCAATGCCTATACCTAAAGCAAGTTAGTGGTCCTTTCTGTTGCTTCAGTAATTCCAGGTTTTTCAGTTAAGGAAGACACAAAAAAACCCACAGAAAATTACATGCAAATTTAAGTAAAAAATTATTTAGAAGTGCAGAATATCACAGAAGATCCATTGGAAGTTTGCTATTTCGACAACTTTGTGATTAAAAGCCCACTAAAAACTATGGAAAGACACCCGATGACTTAAATGAGCTTTGGATCAGCTGTAAGGGCATTTCTTTATCTATGCACTGAGACTGTTATATATAACAGTTAAGTTACAGTTACAACATCAAAGAAATGCCAATAACGTATACTTATTTTTGCTAACAAGAGCAAATAGCTTTCTTATGAATAGTATCATTTAACAACTTAGCTATGTAATATCCCTATGATAAATCAAAGCAAATTTTTAAAACAAATTACAGATGCACCTGTACAAACTACATAAATCAAAAATTTTAAGTAAATATAAAAATATATATATTACAAAATTACATCTTCAATGAGACCCTGCCTGTACAGCAACCTGCACCCGCAAAATCCTCAGCACTCCACTCTCAATACTACTGGTGAGAGCTGAGTTCATGCTGCATTCTTCAAGCCCACACGCACACGTTGTGTTTACAGATTCAGACTACTCCTCACACAGCTGCAGAGTGCTGAGCAGGAAACAGAATCTCGTGCTGTTAATTAGGAATGTATGCTAAGTATCACATCAAAAAGTACTTGGTAAAGTTGTTTGGATCCCTCTACATAAAGGTGCAGGTACCATTCAGGAACAATGTTACTCACCTTTTAACTCAATAGGCTAACCTATGCTAAGGTAAACAATATAATTTGATTGCAAGAAACCCATGGGCTTTTAAGTCACTGTTTGTCTATGTTTTCAGTGCCTTTTTGAGGTCAGAGTAGAAATTGATCAGGGTACTAGACATGGCAGCGTCTACTGCAGATTGTGGTAGCATCCCTCGCAGTTCAGTCTGAATATAGCCTGTCAAAAGGCTGTGGCTAGGATAGTCCTTGAGAGGGATGCAGAACCAACCACAAGGGTGATTGAATCCACGGACAAAGTTAGGTCTCACCTCTCCATAGTCTAGGCTTATACCTATCAAGGAAAACAAACAGAAAAAGGGAAATTAATTTGAGACAGGTAAAAAATAAAGGTACAGTAAATTTAAAATGTACACATTTCTGCTTGGGGAATTTAGTAGAACTGATAGACACACTTCAAGTTTCTGGGTACTTTCATGCATGAAAGTTGTCTGCTCTTCATCCAAACTCCACAACAGGCAAGTAGAACTTGATAAGCAGAAATTCTGCATTAAAAAGACTTTCCTCCTATTTACTACCAGGTTGTTACTCCACCCAGTTTGCTGTAAGACCAGAGTCAGAGCTCTCAACTTGTTGCTACCACTCCTGTCCCACATAAATGGGAATAAATGAAACTTGGCACACAGGGCTGGCTCATGGGTAAACCAGTAACTTGTACACTTCTTTAAATCTGTAAAATGTTAAAATACCTTTGAAATATTTGTTGGAGACCATCTTACACCACTTTTGAATGCTTACTGCAGAACTAAACTTAATTTGAATCAAATCTTAAGCCAAGTAGCTGTTGCAAAATAAGAATTAAGCAGAGGTTAAGTGGTGCCTTACCACATGTTAGAAGCCCATTTTCATAGCTTGTAGTGTAAGAGAAATCAACAAACTCCCTTGGTGCAATGATGTTCCAGAGCTGGCCAGCAGTGGTGTAGCGCATCACACAGCAGTTCTTGTTGAGTGACAGAATGAGGAGGGTAAAAACCAAAAATATTTTAGTATAATGAATACAGGGAAGTTTATGCTTGTAGGCAGCTAGCCTTCTCCACAAAGGTCGCAGCCTCTGTCAACTACGCTGTGCAAATAACTTCAGTGAGGTCTGAATGGCTGTGTCATTTTCAGTCTAAATGCTGGAAGTTTGTAAGGACTTGCAGTCTGCAACTGAGAGCTGCAGGAGCTGAGAATATCTGGCACCTTTAAACCACACTGACTAAAACTACAGAACTCCGTCATGCCTGGGAACTGAAAGCCATGTGGCTTTTATGTGGCTTAACCACTACTTAGCAAATCTGAAAGGACCATGAATAAATTGCAAGAGGCCTCTCTCAGGACTAAGATGCTCGGTCAAGTACTTTTAATCCACCAAGTGAATAACAAAACAGAATGCAAACAAGTCTTCAGAAAAGGCTTTCTTGTAAGACAATGGTGTTTGTATAAATTTTAGGAAATAATTAGCAAAAATACCTTGCCGTATAAATCTTCCTTAACAGCCAGAGCAAAAGACAATCCATGTTTAAGCCAGATGTTCACAGGGTTTTGAAGTCATACTGAATGTCCCCAGTAACCAAAGGAAGGCTACTAGCTCTTCTGTAATCAACTTCAAACCTACCTTTCTTTAGCAAGTCCTGCCCCTAAGTATGAACTATTTTGGCTCCCAGCACAAAGCCCAACCATACAGTGAACTCTGTCTTTTAGGAGGAGGGAGAGGTTGCAGCTTCTGTATGTGTGGGTTATTAATACCCACAATTTTGTTCGTTGTGGAACAGAAGAAAACAAGCTGTATGAAAAGGCTTTGGCATATAAAACATTACACTGTAACTCTCTATATGTGAATTTTATTCGAGGCTACCAGAGCTCCCAGGTCCAAGAGAATCGTGACCAACCAAGTTTTACTTCTTTATTTTTAGCATTGATGGAAAGCTGAACTTCAAGCTTCAGAATAGGACTGTGCAGCCAGAAAGCCTCGTCTGAGGTCACCCACAGCATGTATGCGCAATATCCCATGTGCATGCAGAAAACAGGCAGAGAAATGTTAGCATTTGTTGGAACAACTGCTCTGCTGTACTGTTAAATTCACATATGCATCTATACGTATTTCCCTTAAGAATCTAAACAAGTCTTCACCTCTTCAAACGTTTCCATGATGTCCATTGTAGTCATTAAGCTGTCCCAGTCTAGCCTATAAGGTCCGGGGCGAATATGATCCACTATTCTGTTAGTAACATCTTCCACCACTCCTTGAGCTTTGTAGCTAAAGAAACATATGTTTACATTTAGAAGTGAGAAATTCTTTATAAATATTCCTTTAATTTGCAACAGCACACTTACTGTAATACCAGTGGACAATTGTATCAGAAAGACAGTACAGAAGAAGACATATGGGTGCATCTATTCTCCTTTSCAATACATGTTATTCTGAGAAGCTTTGTCCTTATGCTGCAATCAGTATTTTGTAAGCGGCAAACTCTTTTCTCAGATAAAAATCATCATGTTTATTTCTCTAACAACTTGGTATTTTGCTGCTCTTGCTGGGGGAGCAAGGGAGTCCACCGGGGACAAGTAAAGCTCAAAGCAAAAACAAAGGAGAGCAGGGGTACAATGGGAAAAACATTTTTCATAACGTAGAAGTAATAGTAGTAGGACCAAGCTAACAAGAAAGTATGTTATGGTTTGGTGGCATATTAGAGTACCATATAAAATAATTTGGTATAGGACATTACAGAACATCCATTTGTTATCAGATATTTTTAGTAGACACCAGAGATTTTGTTTACTTGAGTTACCAGGCCTCTGGCTCCTCAAGGGGAAGAATACATCAGAGCCATTATTTTCAAAATACTTCCTATCCATTAAGCTGTTCTTATGAATAGTAGGTAACTAGTCGAGCAACACATTCACCTATTCACTTGTGCAGTTCACCTGTATTCACTCACAGATACCTGGTTGGAGCCAATCTCAGCTGTATACTCAGAACCGGAGGACGACATGAACATGCCAGTGGCTTTTAGGTAGGTGTTTGGAAAGTTCTTCCAAGTGTCCTTTATCACACCAGTTGTATATGCAATCCTGCAGCCTTCAAATGCACATAGCAGCCACTGCCCTCTTGGCAGTGGCTCAAGCTACACCTGTTGTTGATGCCAGTGTGCCCATGGCCCTGTACAGAGTCAGCAGACTCTTGGTGTCTGGGGTCATCAGCTCTTGCAGATTTAACAGGATTTAAAGTCCACAGAGCATATCAGTCTTTGAGATACTTTCAAACACTACCTTTTCACATGACTTTTCCTTTCTTTAGAGTGCTGTTTTTTAGTAACTATTTCTCTACCTAAACCTACAGGTACCGACAGTACCCAGTGACAGAAACTCACACAGGAAGGGCCTTTATGTCACACATCTTTCCCACAACTACATGCTTGGTATTTTACTCTACCGTAGTTGCATACTCACTGTGACAGTCCAAGCACTGCCACTTCAGACCTACTGAACCTGGACTTGATTCTGTGGTTTGCAGACCATCTTTCTAAAAGGTCTGGGCATATGTTGTTGCCCACTTCAGCCAATGGGAGTTTTATGGTGTGTTCCACAGTTTTCATTGTTCGTTGCTCTAGACACTATGCAACGCTAAAGCATCAAAGTGTAATACTAAAAAGAAATGGTTCAGGCAACCTAGGTGATCCACTTAGCTTCTCCTGTGGAGAATCTCTGTAGCTGAAGGCTGTAGAATCCACAGCCTTCATTTCTAAATTCTACAAAACACATTTGTGGAACCTTAAAAATGTATCTGCTCTGCAGGCAAACTTACAGGTATCCACTGAATTCCTCTGATGGTTTACGCCACACAGTTGCATCTTTCTGAAAGAAAATGGAAGATATTATGTTAATTGTCACCTACACACAATTCTAAGATGTGCAGAAAATGCCTCAATTTTTCTGAAGGAAAGCAAAAGACTTTACCATTAACTATGGTTCACCCTGAAGAGCTCACTGACACTTTTCTTAAGAAGATAAGCAGATGTTTCAGACATCTTTTGCTCGTAATCTTCCATTCTTTCAAAAAAATCAGTCAATTGCCTTTCTCAGTGTCAAATGCTGTAAGTCTGTGCAGAAATAGGGCTTGGCAGGCCAAGCCGGTTTACTAGGAAAACACATAGAATAATGGAACCGCGTTACTAGGTAAAGCCTTTCAACTAAAAGGCAACCGGAAAACCATTATCTGGACACTATTTAGACAGGAAGACCACACGACTTCTGCTTGCACTCCTGTAACACATGACCAAGCAGATGTGTGCAGGAGGTGCTGACATTGGCAGACAAGAAAGCTCAAGTTATCCTTCTCTCCTAGATGCCTGACTAGAAGTGTCTTGCAAGCAGTAGTCTATTTATTTTAAAGTTAGCCAGAGAAAATAAAGAAAACAGTATCTTCTAATTTTTATCTAACTATAAAATGGAACCTCTGTACAAAATCTCTGAATTTTGGTGTTAAAGAGAATACCTTTTGGCACCTTTTTTTTGGAATCATGATTATGTAAGCACAAAGGACCAAATGTCCAAACGAATAKTAGCATAAGTACTGCATCCAGAACTGTTGAGGATATGTAGGGGCAAAATACATCTCCCTGGCAGGTAGCTAAAGCTCTGAATTTCTTTTTCATGGCACAGTACCAAAACACAAGGGAGGAAGGAAGGAAGTCCAACCGGAAATTTTACAGGGGTAAAATCTGGGGAGTAACATGATCTGAAACAGTGAGATGCGCGTAACTTCCTAAAGGAAAATAATGGTGTAGGTATAAGACTTGGCATTTAGCAGAGCACAGGTGGTGTAGGTGTTTTGCAAGAGTGAAAGGCTTGGATGCTCTATTCCTCCTTTTCAAGACAGTGAATTTGCTAACTCTGCAAATAATCAAGTTACACTTGGAACATTTGACCCTCTCTTATCAACGTCTTCTCACACATTAAAGAACTGCATTCTCTGTCATGGAAGGAAACTCCTGATAACGTGGGGGCTCTGAAGGCAATGCAAACATGAAGCAATATGAAAGAAAGAATTGAGAATGATTTCACTTTTTAAGAGGAAAACATTTGGAAGGTGAAGCATGATGGGTTCAAGCATTATAGACAAAAGAGATTCCAGAGGCCGGCAGAGCCTACCTGCAGGCTGTGTTTGGTTTGTTAGAAACTACAAGTGAGCATCTTGCAACACTGACAGTGCTAACAGTATTTCAAATTTTGCTTTAAGAACAGCCTATAGTCCTATACAGGTAGGATTCTTCTGTGAGACGCTTCCCTGAAAATGGGTAGAAGGAATGACAGAATATGTCTGTAGACAGGAAAAACGCATTCTGTCACCTAAAGCGGTGCTATCCTAGAAGTGTGGTTTCACAGGGCCTCTAATCTGAAAGTCCTGCAAGAATTTGCCATATGTTTCACACTCGTTACACACGGCATAATAAGCTCTTCCCCCCGCCCCCCGCCAAGTGACCTACAGCTTCCTTGAGAGAGTAAATCGGGTCCCACGCATGAAGCCGCCCAGACCACTCACAGTTTTCTTCGCAACCCGCCATTCGCTGTCTCCGATGCTGTGGTACTGAATCAGAGTGTTCCGCAGTTTCGTAGCCAGGGGTGCTGAATTTGGCAGGAGATCCATTTGCTTTCCTCCTGCGTAAAGAGATCTGTTACACAGGCATACACCTCAGAACCAGACGCCACATTAGGGACGTCGACAACAGCACGACTCATTTATATCCACGCACTCTGAGAACAGAAAGCAGGAACTACCACCTACCCCACGCACACATCCCCCGCTTGGTGCGGGTGACAGCGGGCGGCTGTCAGGACCCCTCGGCGCGGCGGGGGGGCGCAGGCCGAGAGCCAACGGCCGCCCCCGGAGCGCCAGGCCACGCTCGGAGCTCCGCGGCCGTTATGAGCGCGTGACAGGCGCGAGCCCCCCTCTGCCGCTGCCAGCCCTGGTCCCGGTCCCGGTCCTGGCCCCGGCCCCGGCCCCGGCCCCGGCGCCCCGCGCTCACCTGCGGCCGCGGCCCTCGGCCTCCTCCGCCTCCCCCGCCTCCCCCGCTGGCGGCACTGCCGGCCGGCCCTGCAGCCCAACGGCCGATGCCGGCAGCCAATGAGAGCGCAGCCGGCTTCCCGGAGCAGCCAATGGCGGCGCGATCCGCCGAGGGTGGGGGAGGGGGCTCGCCGCCTCCTCGTATCACGCGAACTCTCGACATGTCACCGGCGTGTCGTCACGAGCTGGAGGAAGGAGGGCGCCCTCCCGTTCGCTGCTGCGGGGGAAGGAGGGCGTTCTGATTGGGTGGAGGGAGTGGAGTGATGGGAGGGGCGGGGCTAAGCCCGGCACGGCACCCTCCGCGAGCTCGAGGGCTGCCGGAGGCGGGCCTGATGGGGCGGGGCGGCTGCGGCGCGGCCCCGCCTGGCCTCGCCTGGCCTGGCCTGGCCTCAGCGGGGCGGTGGGGACCTCTGCGGCCGGGGCAACGGGCCGGGCCGTGGAGGGGTGGGGGGGCAGCTGCTGTCCTGGTAACACCGGGCTGGCCCCGACCGACTGCGGTGACAGCACGTTACCACAGCCTGGCTGTGTCGGCTTGGGAGCAGGCGGAGCCTCAGTCACCAGGCTGGGTCTGCTCCGGGGCTCGTCTTCTGACGCGTGGCCTGTTCCTGTCACTTTGTAAAGGCTTTTTTACTGTGACTTGACAAAGGTTTACACAGAGTTGCAGCTTTCCAGTTGAAGTGCCCTGTGCATGTGCTGCTCAGCTGAGGCCTGTCCTGCAAGCGCAGATGCAGTGGATGGGAGGGGTGAAGAGCATCTTCACGGGGTCAGCACTCCCAGGTTGCTGTTAGCAGTGACTTTTGTCACAGCATCTGAAAACAAAATGTTTGTCCAGCCATGAAGGGCTTAAGATGGTGCAGAGCACACCAAGTGGCCCATTGCAGTGGGAATGCCTGAGATACCCTTGCTTTCAGTCAGCAGTGCTTGCAGTATGATTCAGCAGGCTTTTGAGGAAGTATTGAAGTTTTGCTTTGCTCTGTAAAGCAGCAAGCAGACCAGATTCTTCTTAGGAATAAGGCAGCACCTGTGGTCAGCCCACGGCTGAAGCAAACTTCAAAGTATATGTAACTGCTTGTTTCCTGCAGAATTGCACTGTTCACTGGGCTTCACCCAACAGAATCACATTGGGCAACATCCATGCAAAAAGACCAAAATCTTGGAAGGGCAGAAAAAGAAATGGGGCAAGAAGTAGGCAGTTAGAAAGAGTGGGGACAACAGATCTTCTTTGTGTGGTACTATGTTGTTCATTTTGGCTAATGCTGGCTTCCATAATGAATGGTTTGACCATGGTTGTGTTCTCAACACATGGCTTTACACCAGGCTTTTTGAACTGCCCCTAGCTCCCCTTGCAGTTTACAGCTCTTGGTCATTTTTCCTTAAATGAAGATGGGTCTCTAAACAAAGATAGTGCTTTTAAGGACATATTAAACAAAAAGTGAAGATGTCTTATGTGTAATCCTTGAAATTTTACAATACAGAATCAAAAGAGTAGTTTTGAGCTGAAAGCGTAGCAACATTATAGGAATGTATTTCACCGGTCTTCCTTCAGACTCGCATTYTGTGAGTGAAAAAGTGTGCATCTGACCAGCCCCTGGAGGCTTTCTCCATTCTTCCCTGGCCTGTTGCACTTCTTGAAGTCCAGTGTTTTCTTGCCTTTGAGTGTGACTTTCCTTCCCCGTGGGCTGTTACTTAGTTTAAACCACCAATGTAAGCTTGTCCATTTTTTTAGAGGGAGACTTCTTTTTCTCGAAGGAGGGAATGACAATTTTTTATTGGAAAATGATGATTTGTGAATAAAACCTTATTTGTAGAAATGTGTCATGTTTCCATGGGCTGGATGGATTTTAATGGAAAGCTTCCTGGTCTCTTGAAAGCTGCTCTGGCAGCTCATACAGCAAGTTTCTTAAGCCTAGAAGGTCAGTAAGTCTTCTGTAAAGCCCCTGGATACTCTATACTCTGATATTCAGTATTAATTTTATGATTTGGGCCAACTGGGTGCTTTCAGGGCTTATAAATTAGTTCTTCACCACAGTGAGATGGTTACTTCCATATCTTCTAGGCTTCCCAGCTGTGCAGTGCAAAGTGTCAGTGAAGCACCTGAGATAATGAAGTGCAAGTGCTGCTACATACATTTCCTGGGTATATTCCTTCACTAGCGACAGCAATACCTACAGTGCTACCAACTCAAACTTGTGCCTGTGTGAGAAAACTGCTATGGGGAGACGAATGTTAAATGTTGTTAACCATGCCATAGCTGAGCCTTTGCTGCTCCTTCCTCCTGACCTCTGTGGCACATCTTTGCCGCAGTAACTCCTGAACCGCTCCCAAAGTACACCAGCGCCATATCGGCCCAGAGGTATGCAGTATTCCTGTAGAACATCATCTGTTCCTCTTGTCATACAACACCTTGCACAGGAAAATTTTGATTATCATGATGAGTGGGATCCATGAACACTGTTAAAAGCCCAAAATACCTCTGTCCCCCAACTTGAAAGTAACTTGATAAAATAAAATTCGTCCTGAAAAGTGCTGCATTCGCCTCCATGAAGATGAACCGTTGTCTTAGAATGCCTGATATTTCATCCTAGAAATACTATTGTATGRAGAAGTGTGAGACTAACTACTGGCATTTAATTTTAGTTAACCCGTGCCTAAAAATGGGTTTGATCGCTGAAGGTGTTCCTCTGTGGAACGTRTAACGAATAGTAAGGAGAACACTTTGGGTGGTTTTCAAATACAAGGAACTGTACACATCTAACCCTGTTGTCTTGCAAGTGTGTTAGAGGTAATAAAATCAGTGCAGTTTACCAAACACACTGGACCAAACTGTGCTTTTGTAGCAAAGGGTATAGAACCATTACTACTTGATGTGCTCGCTCCTGTATGACAATCAGCAGGCTGGTTCCAGTCCAAAACAGTACTGAAGTATTTTACTGTATCAAACCTGAACTCCAGCTGTTCAAAGAACAAGAATGTTCTTGGCACATGGTTGCTTCATTAAAGTTATTCTGACCAATATATTTCTCTTAAATTTAAATGTCTCCAAACTGGCTAGTGCCCTTTCCAGATAGAAAGCTAACAGGCTGCCCTTACTAATATATTTAATAGTCTCAAATATAATTTGAACTTGTGTTACACAGAGAACTCTAAAAAGGTTATTGAGAAAGCTTGTTCTGTCTAATAGGCACTTTACACCACATTTTGTCCTCCCAAGGCTGCTCCTTGCCTGTTGAGCTGGCTTGATCATACAGAGATACAATATCTCCCTTTAGATTACATTAATACAGCTCTTCAGAATCAAATCTGAATTTTGGAAATAGAAGGGCCAATCCAAGATCAGTGTTGCCAGGCTTCCTGTCTTCTGACTGCTTTTTACCAGCTAATCAATAGCTACAGACAAGATAAAAAGCTGGGATTTTTTTCCTAATTTTCTGCTTCATTAGGAGCTTTCTGCTTCATACAATCATTGACTAAGGCTTGCACAATTAGAGGCGTCAGAGAATTCCCATGCAAAAGTGTGGAGATAATGGGGCCTGGCACCCTTTATTGTTTCGGGCATCTGCATTCCCTTTGACTGATGGGTTGGAACCGCCATTATACAACTTTTTGAGAAGGAAAATGTAACTAAATAACAGAATTGCTAAACACTTTTGAGGAAGAAGCAGCATTTTCTTGCTGGATTTTTAAACTATTTATTTTCTGAATAAACTACAGTGAATAGACTACAGTGTATCAGTGCAGGGTGATTATCAAAGTAGTCCAACATATTTATTCTGAGCCTGAGTCTTTTTTAGTAGTTGTGCAATTATGAAAAGTAGCTGCAATGTCTGTGCCAATATGTGTTTTGTAGTACAATTCTTTCTGAGATATCACTAATGAATTTCTGGGTTTTTTCCAGATTAGTAATTTCTGTAGGATATTGAAGACTGCTATAATTGGTTGATTGATCAATTGATCTGTTCCTAGACCAGTGCTCAATCTGGTCATCAACATTGTGTTTTCCATTACTCTCTTCTGACTGCTCAGTTTTCCTGAGCTGGTTATTGTGCTCAGTGTTACCAGGACATTAGACTCAAACCTACTTGAACCTGTCCACTGGTGCAAGAGATCTCATTAATTTCAAGCAGTGGAAGGTACTTACAACCGCAAATAGAGTTCAAAACGTTGTTTGGGTTTTTTTCCACATATGCTGCTTTTAACTGTGAAAGGTAGAAAACACTCCACATATGTAAGAGTTCTGCAGGTTTGGGGCCTTTGCACAGGCACCAAGTTTCATGGTAACATTCAGACTTTCTAGACCCAGGCCTGCTGTCTTGCACAAAACACATGGGCTTTATAGCTGTTTAAAACCATTCTTCACTGCAGACACATAGAATCACAGAATGACTGAATGGTTGAGGCTGGGAGGGACCTCTGGAGGTCATCTGGTCAAACCCCCCTGCTCAAGCAGGGCCACCTAGAGCTGGGTGCCCAGGACCATGTCCAGATGGCTTTTGGATATCTCCAAGGAGGGAGCACCTCTCTGGGCAACCTGTRTTAGTGCTTGGTCACCCTCACAGTGAAAGAGTGTTTCCTGATGTTCAGAGGGAACCTCCTGTGTTTCAGTCTGTGCCCATTGCCTCTGGTCCTGTCACTGGGCACCAATGGAAAGAGCCTGGCTCCGTCCTCTTTGCAGCCTGCCTTCAGGTATTTATATACATTGATGAGATCCCCCTGAGTCTACTCTTCTCCCCACTGAACAGTCCCAGCTCTCTCAGCCTTTTCTCCTAGGAGAGATGCTCCAGTCCCTTCATCATCTTGGTGGCCCTTAGCTGGGCTCTCTCCAGTGTGTCCATGTCTCTCTTGTACCGGGGAGCTGAGCACTGGACACAGTACTCCAGGTGTGGCCTCACYGGTGCTGAGAAGAGGGGAAGGATCACGTCCCTTGACCTGCTGGCAACACTTTGTCTAATGCAGCCCAGAATACYATCAGCCTTCTTTGGGTCAAGGACGTGTTGCTGGCTTTTGTTCAACTTGGCGTCCATGAGGAACCCCAGGTCCTTTTCTGCCAAGCTGCTTTCCAGTTGGGTGGCCCCCAGCATGTGCCTGGTGCCTGGGGTTGTTCCTGYCCGGGTGCAGGACTTTGCACTTCCCCTTGTTGAACTGCGTGAAGTTCCTGTCAGCCCATTTCTCCAGCCTGTCCAGGTCCCTCTGGATGGCAGCATGACCCTCTGGTGTAGCAGCCCCTCCTCCCAGTTTGCTGTCATCTGCAAACTTGCTGCAGGTACACTCTGCCCCATCATCCAGCTCATTAATGAAGATGTTAAAACAGGATTGGACCCAGTGTTGACCCCTGGGGTACACCGCTCCAACCAGACTTTGTGCCACTGATCACCACCCTCTGGGCCCAGCTGTTCAGCCATTTTTCAATCCACCTCACTGTCTGCTCATCCAGCCAGTACTTCAACAGCTTCTTTCACCTCTCTAACCACCTGATTCATGTTCTCTGTCAGGGAAATAAAATACAAATTTCCAGGTTTGTAACTCAGCTGTAAGTAGAAGAACAGTTGAAAGTTGAACTTCCAGAAGAACCTGCTTTGGAAAACCACGGTCTTGAAATGTCCTGGACAGAGCATTCTGCAGGTTGCACAGCAGGCCTGATACTTAATTAAAACCATTTTTTTTCTTGAAACTTTCTACCAACTCATCCAAAATGATATGGCCCAGAAAATTTCTCACTAAATAATAGACCCAGCAGAAGTGTTTTGCTGTTAAGCACTCCTGCTGTTTYCAGTCAGACTAGCGTAGCATTTCAACTGGCAGAAAAACTGCTGGAGAAGTCTGACTTTTTTGGAGCATCAGCCAGTGAAGCCTTCAGTCTTAAGAGTTTATTTCTTGCTAAAAATATGCACAAATATTATTCACCCACAAGCTGTCACATGAGCCACTAAATCCAACTGACTATACATCTGTGGTAGGCGGCTTTTTCTAATCCAGGATGGGCAAAATGTTTTTTTCATAGCAATATGTCACAGGTATGAAGAAAACAAAGAACTTTGTTTTGCTGTTGGGCAGTTCAGCCAGTGGAGCCATTCTAGATAGTCAGCTAGCTAGTGATTCTTGCAATATTGTTAAAAAATAAGCCACAGCAAAAAAACCTTTGTAGAAAACCTCTAATATTCTTCATGTCTGACCTTCAACTAGTTATTTAAGTTCTTTGGCTGGAGTTGGATAACTACAATGTGCTGCTTTTCCATCAGAGGGTGATGGAAAGCAAATCTGTCTTTATTTTGTGCTGGTTGGCCCACATATAACTGTGGAAATGGCGTTAGGATTTCATGTTTGTTTGCCTAATATGAGCTGTATTAAATCAGCTGCCTTGACCATTACCTGTAAATGCAAAGTAAACCCCAAAGGCTAAGACTGGATTCTTAGCACTCATACATATTCCCAAATGCAACTTTCCAGATGGTGAGAAACGTAGCTAAAAATCTTGCATGTTTCACTGGTATAGCACTGGTAGCATTTGTCTCTGCTAATGAGTCAGCCAGATGAGAATTCAGTTTTCGCTTCTCACATAATCACTTTCAAACAAGTATATTTAAATAAGAAATGTGAATGCAGTAAGACAGTCACTACCTTAGCCAGACCTGGGTCAAGGGAACAGTCTCTGGAAGACAGAATGGCCCATTGCCTCCGCGGTGAGATCTGGGCTAGTCGACACAATTTCTTTCTGTGGGATCAAGTAGTCGGAGAAACTCGTTGGACTAAAGATCCATGCTGTTGCAATCTGCAATGCTGTTTAGGGAGGAGGGGTGGTGGTCTGGAGCACTGCTTAGGCCAAATAGTATTTAAAGAGCAGTTTCTTCACAAACMAGCAATTGTACCTCTTTTTTTAAGTGCATTTTGCGGTTAAGCCACAAGATGGCAGGAAAGCAAAACAAATATTTTTTGCTGAAGCAGCTGGACTTGAAAGTACCATCTAAAACCAAATACGATAGTAGAAGGGGGCTAATTTTCCTTATTAAAGTGTTGCTAAAGCCTTATAAAGTTTTGAAATCTGTTAGATATTCCTTTAATTAATGTGATCTAACTGTGACTTGCGCTAAACCATAGTACCATATCTTTCTCTTGTCTGCTGTTTGTGGGTCAGGACAAATATTGCCTATTCTTTTGCTGTAGACAGAAAGTAAAAAAGCTAGCCCTGATTATTTCCTTTTTGGATCCCACTGGAATATGGTGTGTAGGCAAATGAAATGCAGAATAAAGTCTCTTTGTATCTGGAAGAAGAACCATGATTTTCCTGAATGATGATTAATCCTTGTTTTATATATTTTATTAGTATACCCTCTGACTCTGCCCTTGCAGAAAATCTACCTTCACATTATTCTCAAAGTTGACTGCAAAACCAGCTAGGAGATTCAAATGCTGACTTGGTTCAGAAGGCATCTTAATGTGAAGAATAAAAGATAGAGGTGTCTTAAAATCACCTTTGTTCTTTATCTGCCTGTGTCATCTGATATTAAGAAACTGCTATAATCTTTTCTGCAAGAGAATTTCAAATGAATGAATTCTGTTGCTCTCCTGGACAGTCCCTTCAGTGTAATCTTAATAGACTGGTTTTTAAAACATCCCATCTCCTTTTTCAAAAGCAATGGTCACAATTGCATCATTAGCATGGTGTAAGTAGCAATAGTGTAATAGTAGCAGTGTGTAGCAATAGTATCAGCAATAGTGGTGTACATGGAGTCTGTCAGTTCTCAATTGCTTGGATAGTCTTGTACCACAAACCCTCTTAAATGCCCCACAGTGATGACTGTAACCCAGAGAAGACATTGTGTGGTACAGTAGTTAATAATGTTCAGCATTTTCCCAAGTGTAGCAACCTGAGTAAAAGACCCATATCCAATGACATACATGGTTTTAGCCTCTCTCGCCTTACCTGGTTTCTTTGACACAGTCGTCTGTGTCCTCCCGCCATCTTGTTGTGGTAGTGGGTCTTCAAAACATGTTCTAAAGTGCCAGAGAGCTTTTTTCATCTGATAAAAATATTCCCCCTGCCCCTCTGCAGACAACTCAATCATCTTGTCTTAGTGAACCAGAAAGACCCTCATTGAAAAAGTCTCTATAAGTAGTATTTCTTATCTCCAAAAAGTTGTTGAACATATTTTGGCCAGGCTTCAATGACACACTCAAGAGCTTTCTTTAGTTTTATCTGTTTGGGAACTTGCTGCCTCTTCTTTTTGTCCCTAATCTCCTCATTTGCTGCTGCCTTCCCAGCTGTTTGCCTTCTAACAGGGACACCTTTTATTTCTAGGACAGGCAGCCTTGGTGATGTGCCAATGGCAAAGAGACTTCTTTACTGAGCCAGTGAAGAAATGCACCATTCTGCAGGTGCAATAGCTGTGTCTTGGCCAAGGATCAAAAGCACAGATCATGGACCATGAGGCAGTGTACAGAAGAACTTTCTCGCACACAGGAAATGAGTAGTAGTTTGTGGCTTTGCAGCCTAGTTAAATAACCATGGTCAGTCTGTGCGTACTTAGTTGCCCTGGTAATAAAAGGAGAAAAGTATAGCTGAAAAAAAAAATCTTCACCATATTGTTAACTCGTGTTTTTTACATACAACACACTTCTTTTTGAGAACCACTGATCCTGCATTTTCTGCTATTGAATTGTTGTTTCATGGTACGTTAACAGCTGTACATAAAGCAGTTTTGATTCCTTCCAGACTCAGGCAGCCTCTTCATTTAAAGCAGTCACTTCACTGTCTTTTCTGTGAATTGTCCATGGTTGTAGTGAAGTGTGGGAGTAATATCAGCAAGGCATAAATGCTGGATATCTGCCTGTTCTAATTCATTATCTCGGTCATGCTAAGGAATTCCTAATTTGGTGTAGATAGAAGCCTGTTAATAAATAACAAAAGTAACTTCTTTGTGTTAATCGTAAAATCCCTCAGGACTGATGCAAGTGTTCTTTGAAAAGAAAGACATATTGCTCAGGTCACAGCCAGAAGATAAGATTCAGATTTAGAAAAGCAAGTCTTTTACCACAGTAATAAGAAAACAAAAATAGAAAGCTGAGATTACAGTTCTTTGAAAGGCAGATGTTGGACCAAAGCAAAGAGTCTGTACTACATATTAAGATGCCATGATGTTAGACTTTGCCTGGGAGAACTTACAGCAATAATTAGCATTCTTTGTTTAGAAGGCTAATTTTTTCTAGAAATGTGCTGCACTGAAACCTTCTTGCCAACTATCCATAGATTTCCAGCTTTTGGATTATTGTGGGAACACAATGTGTTGTGATATCTGCAGTTATACTCTTAAAATCTTAGTCTCTGCCATGTTTCCTTTTTTCTCCCTCCACCCAAAGACAGAGGAAGGGTTTAAGGGAGCCAGTTGCTGCAGCCACATGGTGCCAGAGCTGAAGATGCATTTACTGCTAGCAGTCCTCTCAGTGGTGTTATACCAGTAGCAGAGTCCTGCCGTGCTCASTCTCTGCCCACTCAAGCTGCCTACCACTTCAGCTGCTGTAGGTTTAAGGAAACCATGGGTCAGGCAAAAAAGAGAAACAATAATGAGTAAATATCAGATTCATGTTCAGTAAGGAGTAAATATCAGATCCACTTTCTCTGTGGGTTTCTCTTTTAATTATTTAATTTACCATGCCCCTTGATAGCACTGGAGGCTTTTGTGTTATTTTCCCATAAACATGTCCTGAAAAACCCTGTGGCCACACTCTGCTCTGCTTTGGTATAGTCCTGGCATTAGCAGACCTGGAAACCCTGTTCCTGCTACACTTGCTTCTACAATGCTTGTATTCTTTTACAAGTCAATTTGAATATGCTAAATTTGCAGACACTGTTACCATTTTAACTGTGTTTATGTACAGGGCTGCCATCATCATCAAGATTATTTTTTGTACCACAGTCATGGTTATTGTCAAGAAAAACAAGAGTTCTTTTGACCCTTATGATTTCCAGGCTAGAGTGAAATGCTTGGGTTTAGTAATTTCTTTATGTACAGTACATGCCCTGAAATACTTAACTCTCTTAATTTGCTTCCCAGAAATGGATTTGTAGCTGGATTCTTTTTCCCTCAAGTTTTATAGTCACGATTTGTCTGTGTGATGACAGAACAATATGGCACACAGTCCTTTATCTAGCTCTGTCTGTCAATTTTTTTCTTTAAGCGAGAACACTCCCTACATGTTATTTTTTCTTAGAAAAATAGCCACCTTATCTTTGTTATACAATGGAAACTACTTAGAATACTTCCAGGGTAAGGACTTACAGCTTTGAGATCTTGAAGCAAGCTTGGCAACTTTTCAGTTAAATAAGATACATTTATCTTGGATGTCTGAGCTATTTCCTTTGAGAAAATGGCATTAGCAGTTGAAAATAAGTAAACCTGTTTGCCTAATGAATTGAACATGATGTAATTGTTTTAACACACATTCTGTCGTAATCAGCTAATGATAGGGACATAATAAATGCCTCAATTTTCTCAGCCAATCCAGAACAGACTTGACATCATGGATTTTATCTTCATCCTGGTTACAAATTACATATGTAATATTGGGAGTATTAGGTAAGTAAACTAACAGAGCAACATAGTTCTGGTTCAGGCTTCCAGGCAGAGGCAAGAAACCTAAACTATTTTTCAGATGTGCTAATGGCAGGAGATTGAACCTGATTATCTTAAAAGCCCCCTTCAGCCCTATGACCTGTTGTTTTCCTAGCTTTGGTGCAATCTTGTGGTATATTCTAAATAAACAGTTCTTCTTCTCCACCACAGAGGCATGCCTTGTCTTTTTAGGTGATTATTATTAAAACATACCTCAGGGTTTGATATGTGAGGAGAATAACAGCATGGGCAAGGAAATTCAGAACATAGCCTGAAACTTATTAGAGACAATTATTGTTTTTATAAATATGGGGAGATTCCTTGAGGCAGCCTCAGATGAGACAAAGATGACTAGTAGAACATTTTTACGGAAGGATTCATTTGCAGGAGGAAAAGCACCTTTGTCCTAGGATGGGATCCTGAAAGATTACTTCAAGGGGGAAGAAAAAAAAACCCAAAAGCTCACCCAGTGGCTAGGGCACTCTGCTAAGGTGTGGGAGACAATTTATGAGGAAGGTCTGTGCAAATTACCAGGTTCGCATAGAGGCAAAACAAGGTTAGATCTCAAGGAAACCATGTACATAAGCAACTATAAGTGAGAGGTTATTCGATGATTTGGGGAGTATAGTTCAGCTGATAAAAGGATGTAATTCTGTCAGGCAGTAACAAAGGCTGCATGGTAGAGGTCGGAGAGAGTCTGTGTAGTGTACAATAGCGACAAAACCGTAAGTGGCTTTAGTCACACCAGTTGCCTCTGTGTACAGCAAGAAGGAGCTTGAATGAGGCTCTACTGAGAGTTCAAGGAGTTTAAATACGTTTGAAGAATGCTGTGACACATGCTTTTATGCAGTGCTCTGGAAATAAGAGGCCGAAACTGTGTCAAGAGAGYAATATTCTTTGTAGCACAACATTTTAAAATGCAAGATGCATTAGAAGGCCAAAGTGGTCTCTTCTTTCCCTAAGAGGTCGGGGAAATGAACTGTGTGTTAATGTGAGTTTTCCATAGTTAATCTCTCCGGTATATTTCTGTGGCAGAAAAATGTTGGATAGATAGCCTAGGGAGAAGCAGTTCTCATTAGTTTGCTTCTCATTTAATTCTGCTTATAGCAGGAAGAAGTAGGTGGATCCATCGACTTTAAGTATAATATAAATGTGACATGTGGATACATATATTCTATTTTAATAGTAAATCTTGCCTTTGGCCCAGTGGCCCAGTAACATATACCTTAGTATCGTCATCTGTATGTATCAGAGAATTTAAAAACCTGTCTACACAATTTTCTGTACATGCATCTCAAAAGTGTTGATGTGCTCCATACTCATGTACATTTTCTTTCCTCAGATACTCTGTCTTTTATATTTGGGATAATACTGGGCATTTTATGTGCTCAATAGTACCCGGCACAGCTTTTGGATGGTGTTAAATAGTTTAAAGTAATAACTGTGTTTTAAATTGTCTATGATTATAGCTGTGAAGTGATTGCTAAGTAGATGGGATAGTCATAATTCTTGTGGTTTTAGTTCATGTGAATAGCAGGAAAGTTCAGTGATCTAAAACAAACAATCAAACAAAACATCTTTCCTAGGAATCAACACCAAAAATATTTCTTGTTAAAATGTATAACTTGTCACTAAGTCTTAGAAAACCTTTGTAATGTATATGTTATCTGTACCTGGGCAATTTTAACTTCTGTAAACATGTAAGTTAAGATGAAACAAGAGCATGCCAAAAACCTGTGCTGAAGTGTGACTGAATTCATGTTCTGTTTCTAGAGATATGGTTTTGAATTCTGGAAACTCTTACTAATGGACTGTTGTCAGATTTTACATCCTTTTTTCTTTATTTTATCGAAGTACAGTATTAATAACTTTGTACTCTCTTTTTCTTTTTTGACTTCCACACATCTTCACTCTGCATCTCCTAGATTGGGATAGCTTCCAGTTCCTTCTCTCTMCCTTTCTTCTCTTCCCTTCTGGCCATAGTTTCTTTTCTTGTTCCTGCTATGTTGTTTGGCAGCTGAATAAGAGAGACATGTCAGGGATGGGAAGAGGCCAGGTAGCTCTCATGGTAACTCTGACATAGCTTCATACTGCCAGCTCCTCCAGATATACAGGATAGCTTTGGTTACATTACCTCAGTTCGTATTTTGAAAGCCAGATAATTCAGACTCGAAGGGACCTGTGGGTCCCATGGCCATGCCTGTGAGGTTAAATGCTCCCCTGCTCACACCCATGAGGGAGCACAGTGGCAGGTGGAAGAGCCAGTAATACCCTGCCCTGGCTGCTCCCAGGCCCACCACAGGAGCCATCAGCCCATCAGAGGCCCATCTCAACACGCCCAGAGGAGCACAGGGGCCCAAAGGCAGGCGGGAACCCAAACAAAGGGCTCAGAGGAGGGGGCACCCCATCCGGGCTCTTCCAGGGCTCTCCCAGCAGACCCACAGCCCCATGGCCCAGGCGTGACACCCATCACACAAAGTCAAGGCTGGAGCACCTTTGGAACTGAGGGAGGGTTCTGCCTGGAGACCTGGGGTGCATTAGGGGAAGAGCATTTCAAGATTGCGGAAGACTTACTATGGGCTGTTTAGGAAAGAAACCAAAGATGGGGAAGGGGAGGGATTTAGATGATTTGGAGAGGAATGAGAAGGGTAAAATAGACGGATAAGGTGACAGAAAGGGCTGGTTGTTTGTAAACAATTTGCTGGTCAGTATGCTTGTCTGCCCATGTGTTGTGGTTTAACCCCAGTCAGCAACCAAGCACCACACAGCTGCTCACTCACTCCCCCCTGGTGGGATGGGGGAGAGAATCGGAAGGGTAAAAGTGAGAAAACTCATGGGTTGAGATAAAGACATTTTAATAGGTAAAGCAAAAGCCGCGCGCGCAAACAAAGCAGAACGAGGAATTCATTCACTGCTTCCCATCGGCAGACAGGTGTTCAGCCATCTCCAGGAAAGCAGGGCTCCATCATGCGTAACGGTTACTTGGGAAGACAAACTTCGTAACTCTGCACATCCCCCCTTTCCTTCTTCTTCTCCCAGCTTTATATACTGAGCATGACGTCACATGGTATGGAATACCCCATTGGCCAGTTGGGCTAGCTGTCCTGGCTATGCTCCCTCCCAGATTCTTGTGTACCTGGCAGAGCATGGGAAGCTGAAAAGTCCTTGACTAGTGTAAGCACTACTTAGCAACAACTAAAACATCAGTCTGTTATCAACATTATTCTCATACTAAATCCAAAACAGCACTATACCACTAGGAAGAAAATCAGCTCCATCCCAGCCAAAACCAGGACACCATGCCATGTGCCTGATTAGCACAGTCTGTCCTATCTTCTTATTATATTAATTTCTAACTCTTTCCTGGGTGCAGGGCTGTGTTCTGTGTGAGCGTGTGCATATGGGGGTCTCAGTGCCAGCAGCTGGAGTCAGACCACGGGCTGGAGGGCCCATGCATCTGTGGTGCCAGCACCTAGCATGAGTGTAGGTGTGTGACCACTAGTGAAGATCAAGCCGGACTAGCTGTCAAGTGGGTGAAGTGACCTGGGAGCCAGGGGTGTGTGCCTGTCTGTAAGGATGAGACCTTGGGAGAAGCTGTCTGTTGGGGGGACCAGGGGAGTCCCATCCAGCTGCTGGAGAGACTGCAGCGTCTGGGGGTTCCTAGGGGAAAGATGGGTGGTGTGTCTCTGCAAGGAGGAGACCACAGGGTGGAGCGGGGTTGGCTACTGGGGCCCAGGGGAGTCCCAGACAGCTCAGTGCATGTGTGTGTGTCTGTGTGCATGTCTGAGATGGTCTGTACCAGCAGCTGGAGTAGGGCTGTGACCTTGGGGGCTCCTACGTCCAGTGCCAGCAACTGGGGAGACTGGCATCGAGGGGCAGCTGCTGGGCAGAGTGAGTGTCTCAGTCCAGCTGCTGGAGGGTCCACGTTCTCACYGGTGAATGTCTGTCCAGCCAGAGAGGGGAGCAGGATGAGGCTGTTCATGCTGTGTTTATGTGAGTGCTCTGTGTGTCTGCCTGTATCCACCAGTGTGGCTGGCTGTGTGTGCTCTGTGTGCATGTGCCTGGTGGGAATATATGCTCATCCTCGCTGCAGGCTGGACCTGAGGGCATGCAGCTGCAGCAGCGTCGCCAGTCTCCGGCTGTCAAATCTGGCATTGTTTTCCCCTGACAAAACCTGCTCCACTTTGTTAATTGCTGCAACTAGCAAATATAAGGCTTCTGTGCACTGCACAGATCTACACCATACTCTCTCGGAGAAGGGAAAAATGCCTGCAGGTGTAATGTGAAATGGAGATGTAGGATTCATTAGTGACAGGGACACTTCACCCTGAAGTGCCTCTGGAAATACATTGCCAAGAAACCCTGAGACAGCCTCCATGCAACCCATTCAGTCTCTCCCTAGGGTGGTCCAGCTGCTGTGACACTGTCAGCGGTCAATGAATTCAACCTCATAGGAACAGCCAGAAATATCATTTAATACTAGTCTCTTGCTTTTGTAGGTAACTACATCCAGTATTGATGAAACTTGCAAATTTAATTAAAAGTTCTGCTTATGAGTAAGCCTATAACTTATGCTCACAGATCTATCAAGTAGGCTGAAAGTGGCATGGCCACTGCTAGCATCAAGCAGTTAAACAGTTGAAGAAATAAACCTATTGCAAAGTGCAAGATGAAACTACATCCTAAATGCATCACCAGAAGAGCCGTTCCAACCAAAGTTGCATTTTTGTAGGTGTCCACAGAGCCTGTTAGTATTTGTTTCTGTGGGGTTTTTATTAGTTTGCTAGCAGATAGCAATTTATACTAGTGGTGAGGTATTGTGAGAAGAGAAAAATGCAAGTAAACTCTACAGGGTTGATTTGGGGTTGGGGAGGTGTTTTGTTTTTTAATGGGGCTGGAATACTTAACACAGCTACTGACCAAATAATTTCAAAGCTAATGCCTTGAAAGAAACCATCTGCACTAGTCTTATGGGAGACAGAGGTAGATGGAGTAAGCTGTATGACATGTAAACACTACACTATTTGGACTTGAACAGAAGTAACTACATGACACATTACTTTTATAAGAAGTTTTCCTCAACTACCTGGAAAAAGCCTAGAAGCATTATGACATTTCTATTACTCTCTGAAATAAAAGTATGTTCTCAAAGGATTTTCCTGTCCATTTTCTAATGTTCTAACATCCATTTCTACGAAAGTAGTTTTTTGAACAGTGGAAAATCCTGATGACTTGCATGCATACTTTTTGACTACAGTTTAATCTTTCACAGGGTTTTTACAGCTGTGTATAGAAGAGTAGACTGCAACTGGTGCAAGCCTTGTTAATACCTGCTTGATAAAAGATATGTGATATACTGACCTGATTTGAGAGGATATTTGTTGCTGTGGACCTACATACTCCTCAAAAATAATGTAGTACTGTAAGCATACCAGTCTAATTTGATTGAGGAATACAGAGAAATTGTCTGAGCAGCCAGCAATCAGGTTAGGAAAGTTAAAGCCCTGACAGAATTAAATCTGGCCAGGGACGTCAATGGCAACAAGAAGAGATTCTGCAGGTACGTAGGAAGACTAGGGAAAACGTGGGTCCTCTCCAGAATGAAACGGGAGACCTGGTTACCCAGGATACGGCGAAGGCGGAGGTACTTAATGACTTTTTTGGCTCAGTCTTCACTGACAAGTGCTCGAGCCTCACTGCCCAAGCCGCAGAAGGCAAAGGCGGGGACGGGGAGAATGAAGAGCCAACCACTGTAGGAGAAGGTCAGGTTCGAGACCATCTAGGGAGCCTGAAGGTGCACAAGTCCATGGGACCCAATGAGATCCATCCGCAGGTCCTGAAGGAACTGGTGGATGAAGTTGCTAAGCCACTATCCCTCGTATTTGAGAAGTTGTGGCAGTCCGGTGAAGTTCCCACTGACTGGAAAAGGGAAAACATAACCCGCATTTTTAAAAAGGGGAAAAAGGGGGACCCGGGGAACTACAGGCCAGTCAGCCTCACCTCTGTGCCTGGGAAGCTCATGGAGCAGATCCTCCTGGAAGCTATGCTAAGGCACATGGAGGACAGGGAGGTTGTTCGAGACAGCCAGCATGGCTTCACCAAGGGTAAGTCCTGCCTGACCAACCTACTGGCCTTCTATGATGGAGTGACTACATCAGTGGACATGGGAAGGGCTACAGATGTCATCTGTMTGGACCTCTGTAAGGCCTTTGACAACGGTCCCCCACAACATCCTTCTGTCTAAACTGGAGAGATATGGATTTGATGGGTGGACTGTCCAGTGGGTGAGAAATTGGTTGGTCGCATCCAGAGGGTAGTGGTCAACGGCTCAATGTCTGATTGAGATGGAGATGGGTGATGAGTGGCATCCCGCAGGGGTCCGTACTGGGACCGGTACTGTTTAATATCTTCATCAATGACATAGAGGGATCGAGTGCACCCTCAGCAAGTTTGCAGATGACACCAAGCTGAGTGGTGCAGTCGACACACCTGAGGGATGGGATGCCATCCAGAGGGACCTGGACAAGCTGGAGAAGTGGGCCCAGGTGAAGCTCATGAGGTTCAACAAGGCCAAGTGCAAGGTCCTGCACCTGGGTCAGGGCAACCCCTGGTATCAATACAGGCTGGGGGATGAAGGGATTGRGAGCAGCCCAGCCGAGAAGGACTTGGGGGGACTGGTGGATGAAAAGCTGGACATGAGCCGGAAATGTGCGCTCACAGCCCAGAAGGCCAACCGTACCCTGGGCTGCATCAAAAGAAGTGTGGCCAGCAGGTCAAGGGAGGTGATTCTGCCCCTCTGCTCCACTCTGGTGAGACCCCACCTGGAGTACTGCGTCCAGCTCTGGAGCTCTCAGCACAAGAAAGACATAGACCTGTTGGAGAGGGTCCAGAGCAAGGCCATGAAAATGATCAAAGGAAAGGAGCACCTCTCCTATGAAGAAAGGCTGCGAGAGTGGGGGTTGTTCAGCCTGGAGAAGAGAAGGCTTTGGGGAGACCTCATTGCAGCCTTTCAGTACTTAAAGGGGGCTTATAAGAAAGATGGGGACAGACTTTTTAGCAGGGCCTGTTGCAACAGGACAAGGGGGAATGGTTTTAAACTAAAAGAGGGTAGATTTAGACTAGATGTAAGGAAGAAATTTTTTACACTGAGGGTGGTGAAACACTGGAAGAGGTTGCCCAGAGAGGTGGTAGATGCCCCATCCCTGGAAACATTCAAGGTCAGGTTGGATGGGGCTCTGAGCAACCTGATCTAGTTGAAGGTGTCCCTGCCCATGGCAGCAGGTTGGACTAGATGACCTTTAAAGGTCCCTTCCAACCCAAACTGTTCTATGATTCTAATTTATTCTGGCCATAGGAATGTGTAGATTGCCTTGCCGAAAAATAAGCTGCTCAAATTGTGTAACTGGCACCTTCATCCATGCACGTAGTTACCATGTTCAGATGATGGATTGGTTAACATCATGGGGCACAGCTAGCCTCTGCACAATATATGAGAGTGAAGTCCATTTATAAACACTTTCACTGTAGTCATCTCTATCCTAGAAACTCTCCTCCATGACTGATATGTCTAATTCTTCTGTATTGCAGTCGCATATACAGGTCAAGCTTGCTATAGCTCTTAAATGGTTTTCTAAGGTACGGAATGGAAGCTCTTGGATTTATTAATTCCTGCCATCATAGCAGGTCTTATGACCTGTGGTATTTTTCTTTGAGTCTTAGCTGTTGAGTTTTTAATCAGCTTGGGATTTTTGTGTCGTTTAAACACAACTCAAGCCATGTCCAAGTAGAGAAATTTTGAAACTCTTGATTCCTGCAGGAAGTGGCTGGCAACATGACAGATGGCAGTTTAAGTTACTTCCAGAGAAATGGAAAAGGATTTAGAATTTAAAGGCACCCAGCTAATTGAGTTCACTATACCACATTATATAGCCAGTTAATATGGAAAGTCACACTTCACACAGGTCAGTAGATGAAATTTTATCCATTGATATTAAGGGGAAATACGGGCTTTTATGGTAACTGGATTTTTAATCTTTTTTTTTTTTTTTTCCCTGTACTACCATTACCCATTTCTTCAATTATTTCTTTTATCCTTGTTTTCTTTCTGTCGTGTGTGCTGTTTTTTTTCCTTTGGTTTTAGGTTGGTTGTGGGTTTGTTTTTTGTTTTGTTCTGTTTTTTTCTCTGCTGCTGCTTAATGGAAGAGAGATTGCATTACTAAGTGACTGATCTACAATACTTCCAAATTGCTGGGGTTTGGTGTTTTTTTTCAGGAAGTAGGAGTTACTGAGGAACAAGATCCAGAATATTTGAGGGACCAATTTGAGCTCAAGATTAGAAGTAATGAAAAAAAATGCAATATCTGTATAGATCTTTTGCTTGAATCTAGTCACAAGCATAGGAACATAAGCTTATGAACAATATTTGCACCCTTTTTGAGATGGCCTAAGAGATGAGAGTAAGAGACAGCAAATATAGAATGTTATCTTACCTCCTGCTCAAATTCCTCTTATCTTTAAGAGAGAGAAAAAAGAAATAGATAATTCATACCTCAAGGAAAATATGCCATTTATGGCACAAGGTACCTTGAATTGCTGAAACAGTATACTCTACTTTTATAAAACATTTACAATAATATTAAAAACATTCATAATTATTTTCAGAATTTCATAATACACTGCAAAGAATATAAGAATGTCTCTTGCAGTGGTCAAAAGCAGCTGCTGGTAGAAGCATATAACAAGATAATCATGTATGAATTTTCTCACATACACTCTCCCACCCTTTGATTATTTGAAGATAGATGTGGCTTTGATTAAATTAATGACTATTCATGTATTTTTCTTCTGTGAATTTGCCTACTTACTTTTCAAACCTGTATAAAATATTACTGTCCAAAACTTGGCCATATGCTATGTGGAAAACCACCTTGTTTTGTTTGTTTTGCATCTGCCTTCTGTTAGTTTTATCTGGTGCCCTCCCTAGCTCTTGCGCTGGAACACATGGTGAACAGTCAATCCCCACTCACTCTCTCTGTGCACTCAGGTTTTACTGACCTCTGTCATATACCTCATTCAGTTGTCTCTTTTTTCCAGGCTGAAGAGTCCTTACTTAGGAATCTTCACTGAAGAGTCTTCACGTAATTATTTCTTATGCAGAAGTAATTCTACACTTTTGGCTGTGTTTTTTACCTTTCTCTTAACCTTTCACAGTTCTCCTGTGTCTTTTCAGTCTGACCTACATAAAATATGCCAGTACTTCTGCATGAACTAATGCTTATACCTTTTGAAAAACGTGTCCAGGTTTTATTTAAAGATTGTATCTGCTAGATAAATACATCACATGCCTTGCCACTTGTTCCAAGTGTCTTAACATTTGTACCTTAGGTGAAACCAGGCCAATGTGAACATCAGTTTGCGAGTATTAGATCTTGGTAGACTTTTGATTGCTGATTTAGAGAGATTAGGATTTGCTTGTTGACCAATTCTGTTCAGTCAGGAGCTGCTCAGAGACCTGCTCCAGGAGCAGAGATGTTTGCTCTGTGGCATTTGTTGCCTGAGAGGCTTTGTTCCTTAAATTATTTGCTGTGCTTCTTTTTTTTTTTTTTTTTTTTGGAAGATTCTTCAATCCTTTGGCTCAAACTCATCTTACAAGATCCAAACTCAGAATTGCTGTGTCTTTCTTGTAACAGAAAACTGCCTCTTGCTTTTTTTTTTTTTTTTTTTTTCCTCTCAGACATCTTCTCATCACATTGTTACTCATAGACCATGGTAAAGTTCTTCTTGAAATTGTGCCCTGAAATGTTTTAGTCAGTTCTTTATTCTATAACTTGAAGAGAAAAGATGACAGATGGTGTTTTCTTTGCCTAACATGGAGGAGTTGTTTGTGCTGGCATAGAGTAAATGGTATTTCATTACTTCTCAATGATTCTATGTGGTTTTGAATAAGAACAGAAAGAAAAAGGCCCTTGGTGAGTTTCACTGCTCCATTAAAATCTTCTTGCTCAGCCATTTCAGTAAATTCCTGGGGAATTTTTGGTCTAGCTTTTCCACCCCTCCTCCCCAAGACATTGAAGACAGGATACACAATAACAACATGCTTGATGTCAAGTATCAGAGGTCCTGGTTTAACCCTGACTATTCATGCAGGTCTTATTCTGAAGATGAAACAATTCAGTTGTGACAAGAGCTCTTGCTGTGGTCATTAAGAGTTGTCTAATCCATCATCTTGGACAATATTGACACCATTCTGAGTAATACTAAACTAGTCCATCCTTAATAGTTGTAGACTAGGTCTTCTTCACTGAAGATGTTCATGATTCTCTCAGCTTTTTATGGCATGCCACCATGTCTGTTCCAAGGGCTTCTGGTGCCAGTACAGCTTGGAGGGTTTACTCCTGAAAGCATAAAAGGTTGAAAGGCAGACTTGCCATGAATTTCCTCTCATTCCTTCATTTTGTCAGCCCTCATTTAGAGATGAAGGATTTGCAGCATTTAATGCTACATCTCCCAGGTATCGTCTCGGTCATTCACACAAATGTACCCCCCAGTGCCTCCGTGGAGGAGGCAGTAGTACCACCACTAGTGAAACAGACCAAGACCACGTTGAAGAGGTGGATGCCATGGAACTGATGTGTGATTGGGATTCTATATCTAGAAATGATAATAAAAGGTAATGGAAAACTTGTGGAAAGCTAAAAGCTGAAAAGGAAAGAGGGTATGAGGTCTTCAAGAAGAGGGTGCTTAATTCAGAAAAGAAACTCCTTCCAGTGTATTTTAATTCACTCCAGTTAGTGCAGAGTATGGACTTTCATTCTTAAACTCACCAATACACTCATGTGTTCCCACAAGGTATTTCTGTTTTAACACTGGCACTGCATTATTGACCTTATAAATATTACTTATCGATCTCTATAAAACTACATTCTTCTCTGGTCAGTGACTACTCATCCTTCTTGAACAGTTTGTCTGTATTTCATTGGTGTTGTTTTGATGTGATTCTCTCTGCTTATTCAGGACATCCATTCCTGTCCTCCAACTTAATTCTAGAAGACTTTCCACTTTTTACCAAAAAATTACACTTTTGTCAGAGGTACATGTGCTCTGACATACCACTCTTCACCTTGGGTGGAGGGTAAGGAGACAAACAAGTCGGTTCTTGTCAGCATGTTACAAATAATGGTTGTTGCACTTGCATGCATCACAGTATCTGTACACCCAGAGTATCCATGGATACACTTTAACTACAATAAAGAATTTCTTGTTACTTCCATGGATGCAAATTCAGTGTTCACAAAGCATAAGGTTTCCAGTTTACACAAGATGTTAATGTCTTGGGTTAGTCTTTAATATGACCTGAAGGGTCACCCAGCTTGAAGGTGTACTTGCTTCAAGTTGCTGCAACAGCAGTCTGTAGATGGCAGCAGAAAGTTCCAAGATGATCAAAGGGCTGGAGAAACTGCCCTGTGAGTAAAGACTGAAGGAGTTAGATCTTTCCACCCTCGAGAAGAGAAGGCTCAGGGGTGACCTCATCACATATTTATTTATTCCAATATTTAAAGGGTGTCTACAAAGAGGACAGAGACTATCTCTTCACAAGGACCCACATAGAGATGACAAGGAGCAACGGGTGCAAGTTGCACTGGGAGAGGTTTCATCTTGATTAAAGAAAGACATATTTCACAGTGAGAACAATCATTCACTGGAACAACCTCCCCACGAACATGATAGAGTCCCCATTGCTGGAGGTTTTCAAGACACAACTGGATGGGGTGCTAGATAGTCTCCTGTAGTCTCCCTTTTCCATGAAAGTTTGGAGCAGATATCTTTTGAGGTCCCTTCCAGCCTGGGCTGTTCTATGATTCTATGATTAATGAATGGATGTTGTAAGAGCATCATCATTATTGTGTCACTAATACAGTATTAAATTCATGTTATTAAATTAAATGTATATGGAGTCAGCGTACTCAGTCCTTGCTTCTGACTGAATGTGATGCAGGGGTCGCTGCCTCACAGTGGTTAAGAACTACTGAGTTCATACACAGAATTTTTGCTTCCTTCCAACAGTAGTCAATTAATCCCCCAAAGGAACTTTCTGAGAACTACAAATAAGAATTTGTGGTATTCTTTTGTCAAAGATTAACATTAAACCTAAACTTCTAGTGTTTCAAGAATACAGTTACAATACACAGGACAGTAGAAATTAGAGGTAAAATAGGTAATCTACTTATGTTTCATGAAAAGGTAATGTTACTGCAATGCACCTTCAGTCTAACTCATTACCTTTCATAAAGAGCAGGTCAGTAGTTCAGTGCTGTTAGACTCCTGAACTTCCCCTTGCTCTTTAGTTGTTTTGCTTTCTCTAGAAATATTTCACGTCACATATGTTTTCAGAAATTCTCTGGTCTAGGAGGTGCCGTCAGAAACCTAAGATGACTTTGCAAGATGTCAGAGGAGTTAGTTATAAGGTAGTTAAAGTTCATGTTCTCAGCTCCTGAGCTGTCTCATCTTGAAATGTAAATTCTCTGGGGAAAGAATTAACCTGTTTGTATATGTATACATGTTTGTAAACATCTAGTACACCAGCACCAGATCTACAGAAATTCTGGTATGTTCTTCAGAGTCTGGTTTACTGCAATAGCTTTAATAGGCTCGATCATGAATTAAACAGATGGCATGGGAAACACATATTCTGATCCATTCAGGGATGGTAAACACTTGCTTTTCAAACAGTTCTCTACCTCTCCTCTCTTCTTCTCCCCACTTCAACTACTTTTTTGGCCACAATCATTCGCAGATAATAAGCAACTTACTTGCCTATCCAGTTATCATTTGTTTCACATGCTAGGATTGAGAAGTCTTTCATGTAATCTGTTTTCTCAGAAATGTGGTAAGGGCCATTAGAAACCTTACTTTTCTATCTCTACCTTGCATTTATTTGTGTTTAAATTGTTTTGAAAGGTTTTTTCCATTTTATTGTGAATCTGACAAACAGCAGTAGTTAAGTTGCTATATACTTAATAGTGTTTCTCCCTAGCCTAAGCATTTGCTGTTTTGCAGATTGAAATCCTTGAACATGAAGAGGCCCTCATTGTAGGTTTAGAAAGCACTTAGTTCATCTTGATGCTACCTAATGGTTTTAAAAAGCATTAACACTCATTGCATAGCTTTCTCATCTCTTCAGTTTTGAACGTTCATGATCTGAGTCCATTTATATACTTAGTCTGCATAACTGGTTTAACTGGAAACAACACATGACTGTTCTGGTTTCCCTGTATGAGATACTATCAGTGAAGTTTGGTCTGTTGGACCATTAAAACACTGCCCAAGAAAGGGGAGGTCACAAAATTCTAGTTCCTTTTTTTTTAAGGCAGTTTTGTAAGAAGGATAGCGAGTTTTGGTATTTTGTATGGGTTTGGTAAGGGCACTGTGTGTGTTTGTGTGTATGTGTGTGTATGTCTTCATATCCTCCGAACAGGATACTACTTTTGCCTCTTTCGAACACTTCAGATATGGCTCCCTTTTTACCAAGTGCTTAAGTTTTGCTCCCATCCTCACATTTAAAGGTAGCACAAATGAGACTTTGTTTGTTTGGATTCCTTTGTAAAGTAGTTTGACCTGAACATACACAGGCTTGAACTTTGCATAGTGAGTTATGTAGCCCTTAGTAAAGATCTTTGAACTTCCTTGGGTTCCCATAGCTCCTCCAAAGAAGAGTTGCAAAACCCACAAATGTATTATTCCTCATCTGAAAAAAAACTTGCTGCACTGAAAAAAATAAATAAGTGTGCTAGTCACTAGTTGTTGTGTAATTTTCATTCTTGATGGGAAGATCTGCAGGGAAGTTTAGGGAGAAAGGCAAGGATGTGGCACTTCTCATATACACTTGACCTATTGAATTCTTATTCTTCAACAGCCAAATTAACTACTGCTTTCAAATATTGTTATCATTACAACATTTTGTCTAGTTGTTTTTCTGATTACTTACATTAGGTCATGCTTTTCCACCATAATGGAAGGATTCATTTGCCATCATTAGGAGGATATAACAAGTTACTGGAAAGCAGCAGATGGAGCTCATGTGTTGTGGCAACAGTATGAAAACCTGGTGTTCAAAGGCTCTTTGGTGCCTACAGTATGGCTGCACAGCAGTCAGGTGTGACTGCAGCATATACAGCTGTACCAAAAGTGGCAGTAATCTAGATTTGTTGATACCAATAAAAGAGAAGAATTAGCAGTCATAGGTTTGGGTGCATGGGGCTTGCATGAGGCATGGGTAGCTAGCCTGTGCTAAAGCCCTCAGTACTGATGCTGCTGCTGATGCTGGCTTTAAATAGATTAAAGCTAGCAAAGCTTTTCCTACTCTCTGTGCTATCACACTTCTGATCAGACTGTGGGCATATGCAATGCATTGTGCATGTGTACAAACATATGCATGACCCCACTGTCACTTCCAAGAACTCCACTGCCTGGTTGACTTTCAGAGTTGCTAATGTGGTAATGTTATGATAACTAAAGAACTGAAAATGCTGGCAAGATTTCTGAGCATTTTGATTCCTGCTTTTTTATRCTATGTCTTTAGACAGTTATTCATCTAATCTTACTATTTTCAGAATTTCTTGCAGATCATTATGCAAGCTAATGGTTGATCTCTTAAATAAATTTAAAGGTTCCCAGGTGGATCTCTTAGATCAATTTTAAAAGGATCATTAAATCATTTACTTATTAACTGGTGTGAGGGAGAAAATATTGAAAGTAGGCAGAATGTTCTGGATTGCACTGATGGATAAAGGGGACATCAAAAGACTAAAACCATTCATAGGTTACAGATAAAGTCCATGAAAGACCAGTAGATGCTGCTTTATGCGATGGAATAAGAAAGCTAGGGACTAGATGGGGTAAAGGAGATATGGAATAAAATTCCTGATAGGAACAAAATGAGGTCACTGTTGCACCAATAAAAGTAGAGCCCTGGGGGAGGAAGGTAGGTGTGCAGACAGCAAGGCTTCTCCTGCTGGAGCACCAATCTCCGAGGGAATTGTGCCCTGGGCGACTTGGGGACAAGCAAAACCAGGTGCACTGGAGCCCTGCAAGACAGTGGCAGTGAGTATCTAATCCACCTAATGTAGGACCTTCTTTCTACACTGATTTTTTTCAGGGAACCAGGACTCTAACACAAAGTGATTCCACTCTCTTCAGTGTGTCCCTTTCACTGAGGGTGCAGATATCCAGAAGGAAGTCCCCCCATCTGCTCAGGATCCAGGTTAACTGAGGTGGTGATAGTAGCACCTCCTTTTGCCTTGTGTTCTGCGTGAATGGGATTGGCATCCTATCACCAGAAGATTGTCCAAACTTCCAGACCATGGGCATCTTTGGTGAGAGCATTTTCTGCTGTTCAAGTTCAACTCCTCTGAAGCCAAAAATGCAAAAGCTAGAAAAAAAAATGAGGCTGAATGGAAGTTTGATCTGTCCTTGTGATTAGGACATTTCACTGAGTGTGAAGATGGGAAGGAATGAATCTTTTTTCTCTCTGCTCCAAAGACTGGTCTCTTTTGCTAGGCAAAAAGAGGCCATGTTCACTTTGCACAGAGGTGAGTCTGGAAGCGCAGTTCTGCCAAGGAGGGATGGGGACTGCTCTTGAAAAGAAAACAGCATAATTTGTTGGTTAGAGCATGCTATGCAATAACTGAGACCATGGTTCCTCGGTCCTCTTTAGAGAAGGATTTTGTTTCTGGAATGGGCTCTTCTGTTGGATGTTGCTGCCACTTTGGCTTCCTGCAGGCCTTAGGCAGAGTTATGACACCTTCTCCTCCAAACTGTGCTTGCAGGGGAACTACAGGTGGGATGTGGCCAGTCCTCCAAGCCAGGAGATACCTCACGTTGTCACTCTGCTCAGGCCAGGCTAGTAGTGTAGTAGATTAGTACGTATGTCAGCTATTTGTTTTGAAACGTTTTATTGTGCCATGTAAGAAGAAAGGATAGCACATAGAGAAACTTAGTCTTGAGCGCCAGCTCAGGATGTTTTAACTGAATTATCTTTAGCCTGTTCAACCTAGTTGTAACTGAGGGCTTGTTTTTAATGCAGTAAGAAAGATGAACGTAACAGGAATTTGAGGCACCACCAAATGCAGACAGTAAATGAACTACCATCAGTAGTGGTTCACACACCTTACCCTCAGGAATCACATTCAGAAATGGCATTGAAGCAGATGAAAACTTCAGTACCAACTACATGCTTTCTCCTCTGCCATTTTAGGTCTTCCAAGTGATACTATTATATAGATAATGAATGAAAGAGCTTTTCTGGGACGTTGTATGTGAGCAACACTTCAAGGTGGCTCACTGTAACTTGGCTTCCTTTCTTGGCTTCTCCTACATTAGATATTTTTCTTAATTTCCCTCAGTAGAGACAGTGGAATGGGTGTGCCACACATAGGTAAGTGCTTCTGCCAATGCTAGCAAGAATGGAAGTACACCACTAAAAATCGAATTTGTGGATAACACCACCACCATAAAGATACTATAACCATCTTTACTGATACTGCATGTCTGCAGGTGGCGTAATGGTAATGTGTTCAAATGGCTTCACATATCTAACAGACACAGGAGCCACCTCTGAGGGACAAAGCTTGGCTTTGATTTTTTCTTTGAGTCACCTCCAAAGACTTGCATTTGACTGAAGGCAATTCTAGATCAAGATTTATTTAAAAGGGAAGTCAAGGTGGTAAAAAAGAAGGCAATGTGTAATAACAACACAAATGTTAGCTGAAAAGTCATCAGGTTATAAGCCCTGAACAGATAATGGACATGTCAGTCTTCTCTCTAACCTACTCACTGTGGAAAGAATTACCCAGTGCCCTTTCTGAATCACAGAAACAACTTAACTAGAACAGAGATTCTCTGGGAACCTGTTCTAGTGTGTAACCACTCACACATGGTGAAAAAATTATTTCCCCATATGGAGTCAAACAGTCTGCCCTTGCTTCATAGTGATGTAACATGATGTATTCTTCCTTTTTGTCATAGAGACAGAAATTATATAATACACTTAGTTTCTGCAACTCTGCAGCATTTCTCCCTTGTCTCCACCCTCAACTTTAATGTTCTAATTAGCAGAAAACTTTGGTAGGTATAGAGAAGCACAAACCTTGCAATGCTAAGTGATGGCTTTGACTTTGATCAGCTTAGGAGCTTCAAGAACACATGTAGGACCTTCACAAATCCAATTATACAGTCTAACATACCAATAGGAAAATTTTGTTCCCAACATAAGCCTCAGAGTCATTAATTCTGACATGAACCATGAATCTATTCTGTATTAACTCTAATTCTGATTAGTGTAACAGCAAATAACATCTCATTTATGAAAAATGTGTCAGATTTTTTAAAATTAATTTTTATCCAACTAAGCTCTTTGTTTCTCTTATAGAGTGGGGTAGAAGGTACTCAGACTGCTTATGATTTGGTTCAGAATGTAATTCCTTCTCCTGATTTTAAATTGCTTACTTCTGTATCTTCAGTGGAAGCTCCTTTGTTCTGTGTCTTATGAAAGCTTAATAGGTGACACTTGGCTGACCTCCTGACACTGACTGTCATAGGGATGTTTCTATCATCTGCTCTGCCATTTTTGAGCTAGGACATGTCTAGTGGCCAGAGCAGAGAGCATTGCAAAAAGCCCTCAGCTGCTGCCAAGTAATTCTGTCCCAGAAAGGACATAACCCTGTCAGCCTTGCTCTGATCCTGAGCTAAGGAGCCTTGCTCTGAGGGCTAATGAGATTAGGTATGGCAGCCTACTGACATGGGCTTCCAGATTCAACCTCATATTTTATTTGCAGTTCTGGGGCATCTTACATGGATGTACCAGCTTTTGAGCTTCACCATTACAGTGCCTTACCTGGCATATAAAGGAGAATTATGCTCTTTCACATGTAGGAGTAGTTAAAAAACTATTCCTTGCAATTCCACTTCTGAGTCCTTGCTGCTGAAGCTCATTTGTCTCTTTTGCTTGGTGTTTGGCATAGCTAATATTTTTTGTTTGGCTCAGAAGATGACAGCTGTCTGTTCCTGGGTACCAGTCCAGGGAAGACATCCTCTCCAAATGCACACTAAAGCTCTCAAAGCTGCATGCAGATGGGGCCAGGCGTATCCATATTGTGTATATGGAGTGTCCTCAGAGAGCACAGCTATCCCAACAGGCTCTCCCAGCACTTGCCCTGCTCCTGACTTCTCTGACCCCACCAGGCAGCCTTTAGAAGGGAGCCCTTACACAGATGTGTGCCACCAATCCTCATGTTCCTCTAGTGCAATCGTCGGGAGCCAATTACTCCAAACTGCCCATTGCAAAGCTTCCATTTTGGGGCCAAGTTGAAATACGAAGGTATTCAGCCTTGCCCCCTCCCTGTCCTCTCCCTTCCACTACAGTGCTATGCAATAGGAGCCACAGATAACTGCTCTGGTTGCAAAAAAGCTGTTTATCTGGGATAATTTGGTGCTGTACTGAAGAAGGTGCTCGGTACCTTCTCAGTACCAAACAGTGCTACAGTGCTGTGACTGCGCTGCACAGACTGTGCTGGACTCGGAGCTGGCTCACTTATTCAGGTCAAGCTGTCTTTATGCTGCTCTTTGGGCTGCTTTTGTCCCATTCCTGTCCAATACAAAATGTGTAAATAGTCCTGGGAGAACCCAGGATCTCCTCAACCTTGCTGAAGTGTTTCCACTACTARGCTGCTCTCCTTTTCTTCTTGCTCTTTCGATGGAAATATTAGCCTGTGGTGGAGAAAGGAAGGGAAGTTCACATGATACTGGAGAATAGTCTTACCCAATGTGTCTCTTAGTGTAAGTGTGAGAGGGTTCTTGCCTGGGAATTGGGACCTCAGGGCCTACAAGTCATATCTCACAATCTGGGACAATGTAATACCCCTTAATTGATCCAGCACCCAAATCCTTTCCATGTCTATCTACAGGTTAGAGGATGCCAAAGCAAAGTGCAAGGAACTGAGTTTAGGGATTCAAGAAAGTGAAACAAAAGGATTTTCAGGTGCCTTCAGGAGTGACAGTTGTTTTCTGAGATTTAAGCACCTATAGTACCAGTTTAAGCAGTGTAAACTCCAGTGTTTCTGGTTGGGCAGCTCTTGGTATGTCCCTGACAGAAAAATTAGCTTTGTGGATTGCCCTTCACGCTCTCACCACTGACTTGAAGGGAGCATGACCCCAGCCCCTTAAATTGTCCTGTTTGGACAAAGGCTTTATAATGCCTGTTCTGGAGGTGCCTTCCAGAAAGCTGTTGCAAGGCATGCTTATGAATACCTGGGAGGCCTCATTGTTCTCAGTGAGAGGCATACATGTAACTTCAAATACTGAACAAACAAACAAACAAACAAAAAACCCAAACCAGATTGTAAAATACTAATTTATAGAAAACACAAAAAGATGGCAAATATTTTGCTCAGACTTAAGCAATACTTCACGGTTAAAACTGGGGATATTTCTTAGTGCTAGCAGCAGCTAAGGAATAAATCAGCCTACATTTGACCCAGGCTTATCAGCAGTAGTTACTGGATAATCAATTCAAACATTACCTTGTTAGTAAACAGAAATATTCTCGTCACCCTCTAGTGCATTCTAAGCCAGACATTACTCAGATAACATTTACCATTTTGCAATATTGTATTGACACGAGAAACAGATTCTTTTTTGCATAACTGCAAACTGGTGCTGCATTCTGCTTTTTCCCATAATTCAAGAATAATGACAATAAATTCCTTTAACTAAACTGATACAGAACTGACCTTGAAAAATTTTCTTTGTTTATTTTAGTGGATTTTCTTTATTTTTTACCAAAGTATTTGTCCTAAAAAGGTCTTCAGGCAGATTTTTAGACTTTTGAATAGCGTCTCTCAGAAGCCCTATTTTCCTGCAGGGGGTGGTTCTTTCAGCCTTCTTCACCTGTATATCACATGTAAGAACATGGCCCTCAGCTGTGAAACCAACCTGATATATATTTAAAATTGTCAAGCTGCAGCAGTTTCTTGCTGTAATAATATTGTGTGCTTGCCTTCATAAACTTTATAAAATTGTTACAATACCAACAGAAATTGCCTGTTTAAATAATTACTTTAAAAAAACAGAATAGGTAACTAACCCTATGCCTAGATTTCACCACCTTCTCATCTACATTGCTATATAAACATCTGATTTTCTGCAATCATATAAAAATTATATTTTAATAATACTAAATGATGCTGTCTGACTGGTTAAAATTTCATGTTAATTAACAAGTTAGCTCAACGTATGGCCAGTAAATGTCATAATTGCTGTAGCTTAAGATTTCTGATTTTTGTCTGGCTTAAACCAGAACATGCAGGACAGTATGAAAAGTTTATACAGCAGCCCTTTGAACCAGTAAAACATTCAATACAAGTGGAGTCAGCAGGATGGGGGAGACTCAAGCCTGTTCTTATTTTGTGGCTTGTTTACCAGGCTGCCTGTGCTGACTGGAAAATTCATTGTCCATTAGCTTTAGATTCTGCTTTTCCTCCTGAAGAGTGAGTGCGGGCTGTGTGGTGGAGTGAGATGTTACTTTTTATATTCTCTGTCCTATACACATTAAATACAGTGACTGTTTCTAATGATGGTGTTTCTGATGTTTCTTTCCTTACTGTTTGTTTATTACAACTGGGAGGGGGAGTGTTTTGTTTTGTTAACATTGTGCTGTTGGAGCAGAAGCAGATAAAACCAGTTGCAGCAATAAGCACTCTTCAGAAAACCACTTTATCTTTCTTTGAAATTGTTTTTCTATGGTTACTTTGTAGTTCTAGTGTCTTTCCCTCATTTACTACTTTATCATTACAGTTTGTGTGCTAGGAGCTATAGAACACTCAGCTCTGCATCTGTGAATGGAAATTACATAATTAAAAGCCAGGCAGCAGCATATCCCGTCGACACATTCACGGCTGCTTTAGCTCCCTGATTTACCACCAGAAGTCTGTGTGCATTTGCTATTCAGAAACTCCAAACGTGGCCGGTTGCTGCAACACAGCTTGTCTGTGTGGCACTTTGAGCAGTGTCCATTCAGTACAAGTGCAATAGTTTCTGATGTGCTGTTTTGATCTGCTTGTGCATGCAAGATATTTGCCCAGGTTTTCCGGGCATCTGCAGCTTATGCTCCAACCAGACAGTCTGATCTCCCATCCAAAAGACCAAAATCCCCTATAGCTCCTAGACATAGCTTCCAAGCAAGAAAAATCACACATGCAAAGAAATGCAAAATGTGGTAGTCCTAGATGCACTTTTCTGTTTACTACTTACTTAGGTGGGTAACAAAACTTCAAAGAGCAGCATTACTTTTCTCCCTTTTAAAATATTTTCCCTTTGACCTAAGCGTTTCCTAGCGTTTACAGGAAAAGCTACCTCAAGCAACTTTTTGATAGATAGGACCTTTCCCTTGCAAACACAGCACAGCTATACTACCTGACTTTCTGCAAGTGAACAGTCTGCAGTGGAACTGATTATTTTAAATGGACAACATGAGTAAGTGCTTTGCTGGACTGCAGCCAGGAGACTTGGAGCATTTCAGAACTCAACCCTTCTTCTCTTTGGTTTGGTATTTTGTCAAATTCAAAATTTGCCAGTTGTGCATCAAGTTTGTAGTACAATTGAATTGCTCCATAAGAAGCAACAAATAATTGTCTGACATATTCAAAGGAGTTTTTCAAGGGCTGATTAAGAACTTGTTGTAGAAACAGGCCTAATTTTCAAACGAGCGTTTTAAACAAATAAGTTTCATGTGCTTTAGACCACTTGTAGTCATATTAAACATATTGTGATCAGTTTGTTTTTAGAGGTGGGGAAAAAAAAATCTCTTTCTTCCTGATAGCAAAACTTGCTCTCCCATTTTTAGACAAAGTATATATGATTGCATAACTGTCTGTGGTATTTTGGTATTGGAAAAATATTATCAACCAGGATACCCTGAAGCATTGGGGTCCTCTGCTTGCACAGTGCTTGGAATGCAGCTGCCTCTAAATCAGACTGCATGACTCTGTAGGTAGGAAGACCTGAAAACAAATAAAACTTGGAATTAGTCATGCATACTTGCTTTGGAGGATCAAGAGAGCAAATGGGGTTGATAACCCTGAAAATACATATTTTTGCAGTCATCTACTTTTCCCAGCATAACTAAAGAAAGTTTGAAAAAGAAATGTAGGGCAAAACCTTTCTCTTCTTCACTGTGGCTAGGCAAACTTGTTAGATGTCTGACAAAACCTGGAACAATTCTTCCAGTGCTATTATTCAAAACCTCTGACTTTTGTTTAGCTTTCATTTCAGGTTATGTTAATGGGTGCTGGTAGAGGAATTTTCACTATTTGAAATAGAGTTGCAAGTCAGAACAAAATGTCTGTGCTTAAGAAAGATGTTCATATGGTTTAACATTACAACCAAAATAAATATGATGAACTAGAGAGACCGATGTGTATTTATGTAGGTGCATTGTTCTTATGATGTGAAAAGTGGCTAATGCTTATCTCTGATTTACCAAATGGAAACTTGCAGGTAGATACCATACACTCTTGAGGCAGACAAATGAGGTTGGACTTTTGGCATCTCTTTCTCATATACTTGCCAAGCTGGACAACTTCCTACATAACTGTTGCCTTTTTGGAAAATACTTAAACTATGTCTTGGAAAGTGGTTGAAGGTCAGGCAGAGTTTGTTCTGGGTTTTACAGTATTTGTTATTGCATAAGAAGGTCGTGTGCTACTTCTCATGGAGGGCAGGCTAAAGACTACTGATGTGATGGAGGCATGCCTCCTGACACAAAAGAAACCCTACTGGAGACAGTGAAAGGCAGTACTGCATACAGATCCCTGTACCTGCTATGCATCCATATTTACATTTGGGAAATGCATACTCTAGAATGGTCTTTAAAATCCTTCCAATATATCCAAACTGCAGGAATTTCGCAAGGGCTCGAGATGAGGTCTCTGGTAATGTAGCTTTGAGATCATCCTACTCAGTAGCAGGAGTCCTCAAGAGTACAACCAAAAGGCGATAGAAGATAATAGTAGAGGCCCTGAGGATACAGGCACAAGGGGGTAACAGGAGGCCAGGAGTGGAAGCACGAATCACAAATGGTCAGTTACCGGTCACTAAAGGAGTGCAGCCTGGAGAGCTGGGGAAACGGGTTGTAGGGCATGACAAGGAACAAGGAATATGTATCCCACCTGTAAAAATCCCATATATGGTAAAGACGCACGAGGTAACAGGGAGGTGTCAGAGATGGTCACAACGCCTAGAAGAATGGGAACAAAGGAAGAAAAGAAATAGAATTGCTATCACTGCTACTTAGTCACAGCAGGTTCCCCTCAACTTGGGTAGATAAGGAGGGCTGCTTTTTGGCTTACTATTCGGCACATTTTGCATGTGTAAAATGTCTTTACTATGTCACTGGCTAAAGTAAATTTGGACTCTACAGAGCAGTGTGAGTGTGTGTGTTGCGTGTGTGCGTGTGCATGTGTGTGTGTGCGCGCGCATTTACCGCTCCAACCTGCCCACACAACGAAGTGATTGATACTGCAGCACTGAGTCAGAATAAACTCAGATGCAACAACTCACTTGAATGAATATGAGAATTTCAAACCTCCGTTCCCTCCCCCAGTTTCTTTGGTCTACTCTTTAAAATCTCAGCCCGTCAAAACATGAATGCATGTATGCATTTATGCACATGAATAGTCCCAGCAAAGTTAAGGGAACAGAGTGCTGCTTGCTCTCTCCCACTAGCACATTTGATGGAAGACGAGTATCTCCCTTTCTCTGCACTTTTATTCTTGCGTTATATGACCTTTGGATTTGTTCCTTGCTTGCTGCTTCCTGCCCTACAAATTTGTACATTGCACAGAAAAGTGCAGTTTCAGTCCAGTAAATTATAATTAATTGAATTGCTAGAGAAGTATCTGATTCAGAAAGTAATAGTCCTGCTATAGAGAAAAAGAACCAATTAAAATAAGGAAGAAAAATACTAGGATATTTTCGGTAATTCTGTTTTATGTTCTCTTTTAATGTTAGGGTTTGTCTAATGCTCTATTTTTGTTTGGCATAGAATTAGAAGATTTGTGGGTGGAGGAGAAACAGTCCATACAATGATGTGTGGATACTGTGGTATTCCTGGGTTTTGGCAAAATGTCTCAAAATTTATTGAAATTTTAGCTTAAGAAGTGCTGTGATTTGGATTGAAAACTAAAAGATAATAATTAGGAAAGTACTAACTTGTACTTTTGAGTATTCTGGCAAAAAATAACTTTTTGATATGGTTCATTTTCTGGCTTTTAAAAGGTACTGTGTGCTTGCACACTAACTGCTCTCCTACATCATCACAGTGCAACAGTTTACAGTGCTGCAGTTCTGAGGTTGTCCCAATAATTTCACATTACGTTTACCCACGGTAGAAGTCCAAAGTAGCCTTCACCTTACTGTGAACTCAGTCTGGAGAGGCAGTCAATAAACTGCCTAAAGATCGTGGACAAAAGCCCAGGTTGCTGCATTAACTCCAAATTATGTCATTAGCAGACTATAAACCAGTTTCTCCAATCTATTAGAAAAGTATCACTGCAAATATGCCACTCAGCTGGAAGTGGTCTCCYCAATCCTCTTAAAATTGTCATTGCTAACAGTAATGCAGAGAAGATGTGAACAAGCACAAATATGAAGGCACAGATACTCAGTTAAAAACAAAAAAATTACTTTGGAGCAGACCAGCTTCTGGGAAAATGACTGTTTTGTGAAGTATGCAAGCCAGGTCCTGTGAATGACAAAACCTGATAAATTGTTATACATGCCATATGATATGACCTTGGTTCAGAAGCTCCCCAGAGGCAAGTTTTGAGAAACAGATCATTGCAGGACTGGACAAATTTCCCTCTTTCCTATTCCTCCTCAGTTCTTAGCAGAACCCAAATGATTTGCAGAAGAAGGTCAAATTTGGCAGTGGCTTTAGATTAAAAACAATAYCAAAAAAAATCCAACAAAAAACATTGCTGGGAAACATAAATGTTGGGGGGTTTCATTTACATATATCTCAGAATTAATGGCTTCTTTATCAGAAGTTTCACTTTGTGTTTTTAAACAGCATTAACATTTTAGTTAGAAATTATGCACTTGCTTATAAATTCATAAATGTTAACTGCAAAGGTTCTAAAAAGGGTCAACTGGCTAAAAATGGAGAGAGGAGGCTCTTTGAGTGAAACACAAATGGTTTCCTGGCTGAACGCTGAAGAGAAAAATCCCTCTGAGTGAGCTGAAGTCACCAGTTTTAAGATTTTTATTTCATTCAAAATGTCCCAGATTTGCTCACAATAGCTGTATGCCAGACCAATATTGAGAATATGCTCTGTCAAAACCTGAGGGGCCACGGATGATTCTTGTGTAATGGTGACCTTTAGGATCTGGGATTTTCTTTGCATGAGATAAACATAAAACACAGCAGTGCTCCTGTGAAGCTAGATCAACAGTATTGTCCCTTTCAAAAATTGTGCTTAGTCCCCACTTTCACAGTGCTGACTCAGTGATGCTCGTATTTATTAGTTACTTTTAGCAGTATAAGTATTCCATATGAACGATATCTTTAAGGAATAATTTCATGTAATATCCCAGAGTAGAATTTACTTCTCTTTCATCTCTTGTTTTTACATACCAGCTGCCACCAATGTAGCCCCAGTATGATTTCATAAAGGATTTCCAGAGAAACAATGACTTCTTCTACTCCCACAAATGTAACTAGGGAGCAAGATTCAATCTGCAGCGAGTAACATTCATTATAGTTGAACTTTGCCTTTGACATCTAGCTGCACAATTGCATATTTAATCTGAAATACCTAGAAACACCGGGCTAATTATATTCCTATGAAGAGCAGGATGCGAAAGTTAAAGAAAAGCCTGTTAGAAATTCAAGACAGGTCTGCTGCCTCCATACCTTGCTCATTTTCTCCCTCAAATTTCTCTGTTGCAGACTCTTTTAATCTTTACACTATTCTTTGTAACAAGACCAGCATTAAACAAAGGAGGGGCACACAATCTCTTGACTGTAGAAGTGGAAATAAAACTTGTTTTGTCCTTTGCTGTAATTGGGGTATAATTGCTGGGAAAACATGGAGTTCAGGGATTCTAAACAGCCAGTAGCGTTTGCCGTTGGCTACACCATTGTATAAAGTGATCAAAGCTGCAGGTGAAGGAAACCAGTCAGACATTCATTCAGGTCTTGTCAGTTCAGATTTAACTCAAAGAACTGTACTAAAAACCAATATAGTGATTACTATATATTGCAAAGGAAATACTGGATGGAAGGTTTCTGTTATAACCTTATTTTGTATTCCAGACTGTTCTGATAAAATAACTTAAAGCTATTGCAACATTTATAAAGATGAACTGTATGAGAATCTGGAGAATTCCCTTCATAATTATAAATTGCTTTTTAGCAATTCATTCACATTGCAGTAGAAGCTGGTAAGTTTAGTTTGGTGTTAATACATAGGAACTGTTGTACTAAATCAGATCTGAGGCCTAATTAGTTGAGTGCACTGTCTCTTAGAGTGACTGGACTCAGATGCATTTGATAACTGTGCAAAAAGCAGGCAGGTAGGAAGAAAATTTTTCTGCCACATTAGGTCTTCCCTTTTATCTCCAACAGCAAAAGTAACTGAACTCATAAAGTGAAGTTAAAATTTGAAGAGACACTCTTTGATGGTGGTCCTCTTATCTGCATGAAAGTCAGCTCTGTAAACCTTCCTAAATTGTTGGCTTCATCTCTGAAGAAGAATGCTTACAAAGCTTTCTTTAATGAACTTTAGTAATAGCTGTGTTGGCTCCAAAATGAGGAAAACCACACAAAGTACTTTAAGCGCTTTAAAATTTACAAAACACACAAAAGCTAAGTAATTGGCATAAACTGCTTTCATATAATATAGAAAACACAAATAATTCTTCATATTAAATTTTCCTTGTGGAAAGTGTGCAAAAAAAAGAACTTTTTTTTTTCTTCTTCACTAGAATAAAGAACATTTTTTATTTCATTTCAGGACTGAAAGTACAATTTCACATCTATCCATCATTTAGTACTGACTGACGCCTTAAACATACTAGGAGACCAGTCTTCAGGATTAAGTAAGAATGATTCCCAGAAACATATTTACATGTCTATATTCAGTGAAATGCATAATGAATTACAGTCTTTTAAATGTATGTGAATTAATACAATCCTCCCAATGATAAGATGGTATTAAGTAGCTGATGTGCCAGAGTCAATGTGTAGAATGCAGATGTTACAAACATACTTCTGAGGGGTGATCTGAATGCTAGCATGAAAGTAAAATTCACTTTTGGACAGACAATTATCCTGGTAGTTACATGTGTCTTGACAAAGCATGAGGCAGCTTGAATGCTACCAGCAGAGCCCAGAGAAACTGTCCTTAGCCTGTCAGGTGTCACATTGTGTGAGTTAGGAGCAGGCATGCAGATACAGATCTGCTCCCATGCCTTTTCTTCAAAGGGAACACAGCTATAGCCAGCATGTCAAGTGGTTTATGTCCATATAGTAGCCTGTACTACCTGGTAGAATTTGGAAAGGTGAAGGTTATTTGTAATAGTCAAGTAGATAAGAGCTCCAGCTCTGACTGAATCATGCCAAGCCAAAATGTGGCTGTTGCTTGGCACCTCTGTAAGCCCCTGGCAGTAGTGGTGGCTGGCAGGGTGGACCAGAGGGGACCTCGAGCAGGTAACCCTTCGAGGCAGCTGGGGCCATGCTCAGCCCGGCCCTGTGAGCTGCAGTTTGGTCCATGCTCGTCTCTCTTGCACGTGCAGGAAACAGCAGCTGGTCCTGGCTGAAGGGCGAACATGGGGAACTGCCTGTGCTTCTTGGCAGCACATCAGTCGATGCTTTGCGGGGGAAAACTGACTTATTACCTGAGTAGGTGTCTTAAAAGAAACCAAACTCCTTATTTTTAATTAATTGTTTTCTTAAGGCAGTGAGCTAAAGTGAAAAATTAAAAACATCGTTGAAACAACGTAAATACCATAGGTTGTGGAAATAATAGAAACTGGATGTAGCAAGCGTGATCATGTCAGTTGTGTTTCACTCACTATTTGTATTCCTCCTCACATTTGCTAGTTAGTGCATCTTACCTTCAGTTAAACGGTAGGGTCAGTGGGCCAGAGCCTGCAGGCTGTGACTGCTTCTTCTGATGCTGTAATTAGGTTACACACAGCCACGAAACTACTAGTTTTAGCACAGCCCCAGCACAGTGTGACAAGCAAACAGTCATGGTTCAGAGCTTTACATACTAGTCTGCTTATACTCATGGAAACCAGTGCACTTAAAAATACGTTAAATGTTTTAAATAGGGTACAGAAAGAGAAAGAAAAGGATAAAAATATTTGAAGTATAAAGCATTGAAGCCTTTGGTTCATTAACATGGTATGGCATTCTCGTTATTTCTTTTCCATTTAAGTAGAGAGAGATTGCTATAAAGGAAAAAAAAAATGAAATCTTGTTCTTTCGGATATTATTAAAAGTAACTAAAATTTCCCATTTGAAGTGAAAACTCAGTTAAGATCTGTTGGGCAGCTATTCTAAGAGATCTTGTGTTTATGCCTTGTCAGCAACAGTAAGGTACACATACATAAGAGGGGACAAGACCCACAGCTTCTCTACCCATTGCCAACACACTTGTGAGGTTGATGCTAGAGAAAGCCAACTCAGCACACGATCTCACTAGTTCTACTAATTCCCACCGGGCTCTGTGCATGGCCCACGGCACTGCTTGTAGCTGCTGCTGCGGTCGCCAGCCAGTCCGCAAAAGACCTGACAAAGAATGAGAGGCAAGAGGGAGTGAGGCTCAGAGGGGGCACGTTTGTGGGGGGCAGCATGCTGCTGCCAGGGTCCAGATGAGCATCACCACCACCTTCAGAGCAGCCTTGCAGATCTGTCCCTTGGCTGCACTTGGCTGAGTGCATTTTCTAGACCTCTGGCTATTCTCACTGCTCTCTTCTGGACTCCCTCCAGCTTGTCCCCATCTTGCAGGAAGTGCCTTGCCCAAAACTGGATACAGTGGTCTGGCTGAGCTTCTGCAAACGTTGACTGGAGTGGAACGAGTACTGTATGAGCCCTGTAGGTTTAACAACAGCAGCAGATTAACTCCTGCTAGCTTCAGATCTGCTATGACCCCCAGATCCTTTTCTATGGAAGTATTACCCAAAAGTTTGGATATCTGTCTAAGCATTGGGTGACATTTTCTGCATGTGGTACCTTCTTCTTATTGAACAACACCTGCTTAAAAAGAAAAAAGATCAATTTGTCAAGATCATTTTAAGTGTTCATGGTGTTCACCAGTGCCACTGCCTGTACCTCTAGCTCAATGCCTAAAATTCAACAGGGTTACTTCCTAGTTCAATATCCTACTTGCTGAAAATGTTTATTTGCACAAAGCCCAAGACAGGACTTAGTCTGTGCCTGTGTTTTTGTAGTAAATGGCTGAGCACTTTTCTGGTATGGTTCTCCAATTTTGCTCCCACCCAACAGTATTTCATCCTGACCTGGTTTGCCTAGTTTACTTATAAAAAGATCACATCAGCCAATGTCAAAACCATAATGAAATGCAAGATTTATGGCTTCTATTGTTTATTCACAAGCCTTTTACCTTATTGTAGAGGAAATGAGATTGGTTGGATGCGATTTTGTTCTCAATGAATCCTTGCTGACTGTTAAAAAATAGTTTGTATAATATCAGTAGATCCTTTAGTTTCAAACTTTCAAACTTTCAGTATTTTTTCTTAAAACTTTTGCTGATCAGTTAATTTAATTGGCTAAGGCAAGCTTCTTTTAGTTTGCACAGGTTAAGGTATGGGCCTCTGCTTGATACCCTGCACTGTAGAGCGGGATTTGGAAACTTCTGTTGCAAGGCATTGCTGACTCTAGAGGAAGATCAGCCTATCCAACTGATTTTAAGGAATAGATTACTAGACTTAGGATAAAATAACAGCCAAATCCCATACCTCAGGGCCAGCAATAAGAATAGACTCTTATGCTCTTAGCAAGCAACTCGCCCAGGGAGAATAACGAAGGCATAGAAAGACTTCATTACATTAGTCAGTGTAATTACTCTGAGTTTTGACTACCTCTAGTGATTGTTGTTACTAAAAGCTATCACAGGATTTTTGCAATGATGTCTTGGAAAGCTGTGAGTAACTTAAACTCTTTAGGCGGTCAGGGAACAACGTACATTAAGAGTAGACTCAAAAAGCAACAAAAACCCAAATGGATACTACAAATGTGTAGTTGTTCCTCATAAATAGGTCAGGGCTGAACATACAGGGAGGACGAAGAACTAATGATGATCCTAGAAAATGTTACCACTAGAATAAAGGAATATAATTCAGGGAAAACCTGTGGGCTGAGGCAAGTACTGTTAGCTATAGCAGGTACATCATAATTGTAGAGATCRGAAGTATCCATAATCAGTCTTTTGAATCACTGCAGTAATAGTGTGTAGAAAGGAATAACGGCAACTGCTGCATGGGTCTTTCATACTTGCATGAATCAGATCGCCACGTGTTTAGTGTTTCACAATCACTAAGGTGTCCCTGCAGCACTGCTGTGAAGGACAAAGGTAGCGTTTTATAGAGGAGTTGTGGCAAAAATGGGCCATGAAGTGGGGGGAGGCAGGGTGAGGTGGGGGTTAAGCATTTGGAGTGCCAAAAAGTACGTTCCAACACGGAACCTGTAGGTGATTCCTTTTTTCTTCCTTTTTGTTATTTTTTTCTTTTAGATCTGACACAGAGTGACTTGCCTTAGTTTGCACAAGAAATTAGTGAACTTGACCAGTTTCCCACATTTTTTTAGTGTCACGCTCTGGTCTTTGGGCTATTTTTAATGCACACTTTTAACTTGTTGCCAGAGAACTCTGCAGCCTCTCACGTTACCAAACCTAATAATCAGTATTATCTCCGCTTACATCTGTAAAAAGGAGGCACAGAAAAGTTAAAGCTGCATTTTCAAAAGCAACTTTTTCTGCTGGTGTATGAGGAACTGTGACTTTGAAGGACTTCAGCATTCCCACCTCTTACAACAACTGTAACTGTTACTAGACGTGCCTCCTGCTGTCCCTGGGCTCGGTGCAGCAGCAGCTGCCGCGCATCTTCCTGGCTCTCCTGCAGCAAGCGACACAGGTGTGCTGTTGCTGGGGAATAGGCTCTTCTGGTGCGGCCATTAACTTTCTCCCTCAGGGATTTTAACTCTGGTTTTACCACTGCTTGCTTTTATTAGAGTCAATAATTTTTGTGAATGCTCAGAGAGCGCTGTGTGGGTTGGATATCAAGCTGGGACGTGTAGCTCATTCACTATGAGGTTTTCTCTCTACTTCTTGTTATGAGTTCTGGGAAAATAGCATGGCACTGAACATACATGACTGTTCAGATTGGCAACGTGAGGTGCATACTCCCACAAATGCCATGGTCCAAGACAGTGACACATGTAATTTTGTTTCATACAAAAAAAAAAAAAAAAAAAGATATTTTTAGCAACTAGTAGAAAATAAGGGAGTTTTGAGTGCATTGGATAAAGTAGTTTCTCTGACTTCTTCCTTTTTGTTTGCTTTCTTTTCAGTAGCATCCACATATCATTCTGGAAATATGAATGAAATCAGAAAATCCGTTTGTGGCACAGGCTTGACGTGGAAATGGTGTACTTTGGGGTAGTACAAGTTGAGGCCTGCCAGATCAAAAGTGAACAGTGCAGTCCCAATTAGCCACAAATACACGCCTCCAAACTGTTGTCAGTAAGAAGCTGATTGCTACCCAGAGCCACTTCACAAGTCACCCCTCTCTCAGGCTCAAATAAAAGGCACCCGTTGTGGCCTTGAGTTGCTTTGACACACTGGCAAACTGAGGGTACAGCATGGTAGTTTGTGCCCTCTAAGATCCCAAATTATTAAAAAGGATCTGTTCCATAGCACAGGAATTGCTTGTGGTGCATAGGGAATTGGGAGGTGTCTAGTGCCATTCACTTTTCTGCCCACTCCCAGAGGAACAGCAGTCATTCCTGTCCTGCCCCTTTGCCTCCTACGTGTACTGTAAAAGCAAACTGCTGGCTCAGAAATAGGCAACATGAGGCCCTTAATCCGCTTTTCTCTTCCACACTGAACTTGCATAATCCGAGAGAGAGCCAGGCCAAATCTGGCTATTTATAATCCAGCAAAACTCTGCCCTGCTGTCTGCATTGCCCCAGAGGGGGTTTCCCAAAGTGCAGGAGAGTGTGATACTCACCATCCTACTTCTGGTAGCTTGCTTTAAGAATATTAGTGCTAAAAATTATCTACATAAAATGTAGCAACATGGTCTATTTTAAATGCATATTTTGCCTCAGATGTACCTACCACCCTGAGTATAGATAGCTATGTTCATTGTAGTGTCAAAAATGATTGAAAAATGATTGCTAGTATTATATGAGTTAGAGTATTGAATCTATTTGTTCTGAAGTGAATGTCTCTATCTCCAATAGTTTTTTATTGCTGTGAGGCCTCTGGGGAAATGTGTTTTCTTGGTTTTGCATGATATTCCTAATCTAATGCATTTCTTAGTGTTTTCTGGGGTTTAAGGCTTTAAGGTCAACCAGAAAACAGTATGTTATTCTCCAAAGGGAAAAAAAAAAAAAAAAAGACACAGGTAAATATTCTACCATTCATTGAACATCCAGTTACTTAAAGGCATCGAGAGAGAGTTTATGCTTATCGGGATGGTCTGGTCATGGGGTATGGGGGAGTGGGTTCAGTGCTTCATGAGTGATTCTGAAAGGTACAAGGAAGCCCAGCTTTCTGAAATGGGTTCATATGTACCAGTCTGAAATAAAAAAAAGTTGCATGATTTTCAGAAGTAGGAACGAACTTTACCTGCCACTGGACATAATGTTACTGCACTATCGTCAAAAAAGATGTTGTTTGTTTTCATTATGATATGTCACTTCAATTGCTGTTCACATTTCTGGGATTAGTGTTTACAAATACAATAGGTGGGAGTATAAAATAGAGGGATGTTAACTTTGCAGCAGGACCCAGGCAGGAATTACTACAAGAGAAGAGAGTTGTGTCCCCCTTGTGCCTTCCTTCTGGCCCAGCAGAACAAAGACCCGTTCTTGATGCCAATCCCACGTCATCTTCACCTCTTGAGCACATTAGAGTAGTACAAAGCTCATCAAAGCAGTTGGGGAAAGATGAGTTTTCAGGGAACCTTTGTTATGACTCCTTTCCCTGGGTCATAATCCCTAAATTAGTCCAAAATTATTCCCTGTCCAAAAATTGCCTGACAGCTGATTAAGTGTGGTCCTTTTTTTCTACCACAGTGAGTCATTCCCTACCTTCCAGATCTCTGCCCACCTTTCAGGGACTGGAGTGACCCCATTTCTCTCATTTCCCTTCAGAAATCTTCTCCCCATCCTCAGCACATTGTGTGCTATATTGTCATGGATTATCAAATACCTCTGGGGGGTGTGGGTGGGTTATTTGACTCACACAGTTGCTAGACATGGGCTCCTGTTGCTAAAACATGCATTTATGTGACCCATTGGRCAGAGGAAACTGGAGAAGTGGAGAGCTGTAGCACTGGGCTTTGGCAAGGTGGGAGACAGACAACCAACCCATGCCAGTATCAGTCGCCCCTGTGCACAAGAATAAATATTGGATGCGAAAGTCAGCTCGTTCAGTAAGGGACGAAACTCCTACTAAGAAGGGGAAGGAGGAAGAAGTGGACAACACAGGCTACTCCAAAGCAAGGCCATCACAAGAAGAGGAAGAGGCAGAACCCATAAATGGGATGGTAACCACCTGATCCCCAAGTGAGCTGCGAGATATGCGAAAAGATTTCAGTCGTCCAGGCAAGCACATTGTCACCTGTCTGCTCCAATGCTGGGATAATGGGGCCAGTAGCCTGGAATTAGAGGGTAGGGAAGCAAAGCAGCTGGGATCCCTTTCTAGGGAAGGGGACATTGACAAAGCGATTGGGCAAGGGGCACAAATCCTCTGGAGGCAACTCCTGTCAAGCGTGAAGGAAAGGTATCCCTTCAAGGAAGATGTTCTATGTCACCCAGAGAAGTGGACCACCATGGAGAGAGGTATCCAGTACCTGAGGGAATTAGCCATGCTGGAGGTGATTTATGATGACCTGAACAACGAGCAGTTACCCAAAGATCCAGATGAAGTCAAGTGCACCCGACCCATGTGGTGGAAGTTTGTACGGAGTGCACCAGCATCGCATGCAAACTCATTGGCAGTAATGGCCTGGAAAGATGGAGAGGAACAAACGGTGGATGAATTGGCTGGCCAACACCAGCAATACAAAGAAAGTCTTTCCTCTTCCCTACAGGCCTGCATCTCAGCTGTGGAAAAAATGTCCTGGAAGGTCCAGCAACTCAAAGAGGATATGTCCTACTCCCCACCTGCACGGACCAGTATCTCAGCCATTAGGAGTAAGCATCCCTCTGCTCAAGAGAGAAGAAATTGTGGATACACACCCCAGGGCAACCTGTGGTTTTACCTGCGTGACCACGGAGAGGACACGAGGAAGTGGGATGGAAAATCTACCTCGACCCTAGAAGCAAGGGTACATGAATTACAAGGAAAAACAATCACAAAAGGGGGTTCTTCCAGGAAAACTGCTGCTCCAGTTTCCAGTGAGCAGTTCCCCAGACAGAGCAGAAGGGCTGACTTTACTTCTGACCTTAATAAAGGGACTTTTGATTGACATTTACAAGAAGTGGGCAGCGAATACGATGACCAGGACTAGAGGGGCCCTGCCTCTGGCCAGGTGGAGGAAATGGACAATGGGGTTTACTGGACTGTGTGGATTCGATGGCCTGGCACATCAGACCCACAGGAGTTTAAGGCTTTTGTAGACACTGGTGCACAGGGTAGCCTGATGCCATCAAGCTATAAAGGGGCAGAACCCATTTGTATTTCTGGAGTGACAGGGGGATCCCAAGAGCTGACTGTRTTGGAGGCCRAAGTGAGCCTAACCAGGAAGGAGTGGCAAAAGCACCCCATCGTGACTGGCCCAGAGGCTCCGTGCATCCTTGGCATAGACTACCTCAGGAGAGGGTATTTCAAGGACCCAAAAGGGTACTGGTGGGCTTTTGGTGTAGCTGCCTTGAAGATGGAGGAAATTAAACAACTGTCTACCTTGCCTGGTCTCTCGAAGGACCCTTCTGTTGTGGGGTTGCTGAGGGTCGAAGAACAACGGCTGCCGATTGCTACCACAACGGTGCACCGGCGGCAATAGCACACCAACCGAGACTCCCTGATTCCCATCCATAAACTGATCCATCGACTGGAGATCCAAGGAGCGATCAGCAAGACTCGCTCACCCTTTAACAGTCCCATATGGCCAGTGCAAAAGGCTAATGGAGAGTGGAGACTAACAGTAAACTATCGTGGCCTGAATGAAGTCATGCTGCCATTGAGTGCTGCCGTGCCGGACATGCTAGAACTTCTATACGAACTGGAGTCAAAGGCAGCCAAGTGGTATGCCACCATCGATACCGCTAATGMGTTTTTCTCAATCCCTTTGGCGGCAGAGTGCAGGCCACAGTTTGCTTCCACGTGGAGGGGCGTCCAGTACACCTGGAATCGACTGCCCCAGGGGTGGAAACACAGCCCCACCATTTGCCATGGACTGATCCACACCGCACTGGAACAGGGTRAGGCTCCRGAACACCTGCAGTACATTGATGACATCATCGTGTGGGGCAGCACAGCAGAAGAAGTTTTTGAGAAAGGGAAGAGAATAATCCAAATCCTTGTGAAGGCCGGTTTTGCCATAAAACAAAGTAAGGTCAAGGGACCTGCACAGGAGATCCAGTTTTTAGGAATAAAATGGCAAGGTTGACATCATCAGATCCCAATGGACGTGATCAATAAAATAACAGCCATGTCTCCACCAACTAGCAAAAAGGAAACACAAGCCTTCTTAGGTGTTATGGGTTTTTGGAGAATGCATATTCTGGATTACAGCCTGATTGTAAGCCCTCTCTATCAAGTGACCAGGAAGAAGAAYRATTTCAAATGGGKCCCTGAGCAACAACAAGCCTTTGAACAAATTAAACGGGAGATAGTTCAGGCAGTAGCCCTTGGGCCAGTCCAGGCAGGAAAAGATGTAAAAAATGTGCTCTACACCGCAGCTGGGGAGAATGGCCCTACCTGGAGCCTCTGGCAGAAAGCACCAGGGGAGACTCGAGGTCGACCC
>JAYKAV010000722.1:1458480-1487259 GCA_035582835.1 Phoebastria nigripes | reverse complement strand
GAGTCAGTTTGCAGAGGTGAAAGCCATCCGGCTGGCTTTGGATATTGCCGAACGAGAAAAATGGCCAGTCCATTATCTCTATACTGACTCATGGATGGTGGCAAATGCCCTGTGGGGGTGGTTGCAGCAATGGAAGCAGAACAACTGGCAGCACAGGGGCAAACCCATCTGGGCTGCCGCRTTGTGGCAGGATATCGCTGCCCAGATAGAGAACCTGGTTGTAAAAGTGCGTCACGTAGATGCTCATATACCCAAGAGTCGGGCCACTGAAGAACATCAAAACAACCAGCAGGTGGATCAGGCTGCTAAGACTGAAGTGGCTCARGTGGATCTGCACTGGCAACATAAGGGTGAATTATTTATAGCCCGGTGGGCCCATGACAGCTCAGGCCATCAAGGAAGAATTGCAACATATAGATGGGCTCGTGGTCGACAGGTGGGCTTGGCCATGGACACTATTGCACAGGTTATCCATGAATGTGAAACATGCGCTGCCATCAAGCAAGCCAAGCGAATAAAGTCTCTTTGGTATGGAGGATGATGGGAGGCCTGGCAGATTGATGATATCACACTCCCACAAACCCACCAAGGCAAGCGCTATGTGCTCACCATGGTGGAAGCAACCACCAGATGGCTGGAAACATACCCCGTGTCCCACACCACTGCCCGGAACACTATCTTGCGCCTTGAAAAGCAAGTCTTATGGCGACATGGCACCCCAGAAAGAATTGAGTCAGACAACGGGACTCATTTCTGAAACAACCTCATAGACACCTGGGCCAAAGATCGTGGCATTGAGTGGGTGTATCACATCCCCTACTATGCACCAGCCTCCGGGAAAATCGAACGATACAATGGACTGCTAAAGACTACACTGAGAGCAACAGGTGGTGGGACATTCAAGTATTAAGATACGCATTTAGCAAAGGCCACCTGGTTAGACAACATTAGGGGATCTGCCAATTGACATGGCCCTGCCCAATCAAAACTTTTATGTAGTGTAGAAGGGGATAAAGTGCCTGTAGTGCACATAAAAAATATGCTGGGGAAGACAGTCTGGGTTACTTCTGCCTCAGGCAAAGGCAAACCCATCCATTGGATTACTTTTGCTCAAGGACCTGGGTGCACTTGGTGGATAATGCGAAAGGATGGGGAAGGCCAAAGTGTACCTCAAGGGGATTTGATCTGGGGTGAGAATAGCCAATGATTTGAATTGTGTGACGTTAATTGCTATATAATCTGTATGTCATCACTGCTATGGTTGCTATATGCCATATCAATGGTATTAGAGTAAGAATCACCCAAATCAATGAAGAATGAACTTTGATGAAACAAAGCAAAGTGCAGCAATGATAGAACGGGACAAGCGCAGCAGTGATGGAACCAGAACTGGCTTCAGCGTGCAACAATCCAACACCACACACCATCTCTCCTGCCCTGAAGGACTGTTATGACAGATGGAGCCCAAAGTCATGGACTAAATGAATTCAACGGACATTTTAGAGGGATGGCCCATGGACTAAGGGACTGATATCTGTGCGTATATATCAAAAGACAGGAAAGGTGTTGGCGATTAATTGGGATGTATTAGAAAGTGTGAGACCTGGGCGTGACATAGATAGTATAGAATAAGGGGTGGATATTGTCCTGGTTTCAGCTGGGATAGAGTTAATTTTCTTCCTAGTAGCTGGTATAATGCTGTGTTTTGGATTTAGGGTGAGAATAATGTTGATAACACACTGATGTTTTAGTTGTTGCTGAGCAGTGCTTACACCAAGTCAAGGACTTTTCAGCTTCTCATACTGCCCTGCCAGTGAGGAGACTGGAGGAGGGGACACAGCCAGGACAGCTGACCCAAACTGGCCAAAGGGGTATTCCATACCATATAACGTCATGCTGAACAAAAAAAATGGGGGGAGTTGGCTGGGGGGGCACGGCCGCCGCTCGGGAACTGGCTGGGCATCGGTCAGTGGGTGGTGAGCAATTGCATTGTCCGTCACTTGTTTTGTATATTCTTTTATCATTATTATTATTTCCCCTTCCTTTTCTGTCCTGTTAAATTGTCTTTATCTCAACCCACAAGTTTTACCTTTTTTCTGATTCTCTACCCCATCCTGCTGGGCAGGAGTGAGTGTGGTGTTTAGCTGCCTGCCGGGTTAAACCATGACAGATGTTCAGATCTTCCAGTAAAAGGACAAACAGCAAATAAAACTAGGGGAAGAGTGCCCTGTTTTTCCTCTGCTCTTATGTGTGATCTGGCAATGCTGTGAGCTTTACCAGTTATAGCAAATTGCAAGTGTGCTAACTTGGGGCTCCCCACTGAAAAGAACTTCTTAAATTGCTCAGATCGCTCTATTTCAGAGTGAAAAGCATGAAATACATCTTTTCTCACTCTGTTGATCAAAGTGCACTTTTAAATAGTAGCAATTTTGCACTTTACATAACTGTTTCCTGCCATGGTTAGCTTTCCAGAATCCGTCAGAAAGTTTCCTGCTGCTGTGGTTAAACTACTGATAACTTGCTGCTGTTTATTTACAAACGCAATGTTCAGGCATCCTTTTTATATCCTCTCCTCCTTTCTTTTTTTGGAGGGTGTTTTTGCCCCATACAGCCCTGTCCTCACACAACCTTCCTGTGAACAGCGCTGCCAGCTCGGGTGGGCTACCGAGGAAACACCAAGAATTTGCTGGGCTTGGAAAGAAAGCAAATGGACTGTGAATTTCTGAGAGGCTACAGGTGGTTTTGAACGGCTGACTGAAGTCTGTGCCGGAAACATTACAGCTCCTGAGCCTCCCAGGGGACTTCACCAGACAGGGCTCTACAATCACGGTAGTGACTCATGGGCAGAAACTCACCTCCAAGCAAACAGTAGTGAGGAAAAAGTGACCAAGCCAAAATGACTCACAGGGAAATGAAACCTCCAGAGACAAGGCTGCTTTGACAGCCTGCTAACACACTTAACTCTAGCAACAGTTGTGCAGCTGTCAGCGCAGTCAGCGATGTGACTGGTTGCATAACCAGTGGGAAAGTAAATCTAGATATAGCCGTAAACCTGTGGCAGTCTAGTCCTAAACTTAGCAGCCTCTAGGACTTGCTGTCCAGTAGTTTTGCTGTAGAAAGTTAGATGGTCAATGGTAAGTCCTGAGTGGCTGGGTACAGAGAATTTTAATAGGAGCTTAAAACACACTGAAATTTCCAGCTAAGAAATGCAGCCTTTGGGAAGACGAGGTGTTGAAAGGAGAAATCATGGCACAAAGAGCTTTCTGGATTCTTATATTTGTTAATGGGAATCTGTTGAGGTGAACTGAAGAGTCAAGACTGCAAAAACCACCTGAGAATACATGAAAAAATGCACGAGAAACCTGCTCAGCACTTTCATCTTGAGGATGTGACTCGGAAGAAAGAAGTCCCTACTGCTGTGACTTCTTGAAACTTTCAGGATCTGTTCTAAGTTACATAAAGTAAATTTCCCAATAATACAATTATCTGTCTGGACAGATTCATGGGTTTAACTTTGGACACGTGCAATACAAAGCTGAAACAGTGCTGTGCAAACAGGATACTCTTTCTTTGTATAAAACATCAGCTGTTGGGTCACATCTCTTCCTCTGGAATCAGCAGCTGGAAAATATTAGATGAGTCACAAGGAGTTGAGAGCTTTGAAAAGCAGCACGCACCAAGTGACATACAGGGTGAAGTCTTTAAACCCACAACTTAAAACACCAAATCGGAGCCTTCAGAGCAGGAATAGAGTTAAGCTGCCCTGAAAGGTAATTTACGTTACAAATTGACAAATGGGATCAAGCTAGTGTCGCCAACACGCTCAGGCAATATCAGAAAGGGCAAGGTAGAGGGGAATGCACAAAGAGCATGAGCATCCTTCTGATTTTTTTTTTTTTTTTTAAGCAGCGCTGATTTTGCAGTTACACTGCTTCCTGAGATAATTTACACCAGCCTACACAGCACTTTGAGCTCTGGCCGTACCCTGACAGACAGATGGTAGCTCAGAGCTCTGTATGCACTTACAAAACAGTTCAGATGAATAGGTGTAGGCAGTTGGGATTGTCAGTATGCTAGTAGGTTACCTGAGGATTTTAGGTTATGTTTACATAGCAGTTAAACTATAAATGCAGGATGTATTTTCTTCTTTATTCTGCAGCATAGGTAGGCAGTATTTGAGTATCCAAACATTGGACTCTTTCTTCAGGAGGATACAAACTACAGTGTGTCTGCTGTTTTACCATGTTCCCCCACTTTAGCCTGGGACTAAAGACACAGGGTCTGACTGTGGTGGCCATTGTGTGAATGTTGCCAGGCATGTCCATGAGCAGAGTCAAAGCCAGGGTCTTGAGGCCCAAGCTGGGCTAAGCAGGCACAGCTTAGGCATCAAGGCATGCCCCTGCTGCCCACACAGCTGGCCAAGAGTTTCATCTCCTGCTACATCTTTTCCTGGTGGGGCTGCCAGCCTGCCTCCTCTCCTGCAGCTCCCCACTACACAATGTGGGGAGAAAACCCATCAATGACTGTCCTCTGAAGTCAAGTTTGCTTCCTGCGTATTTTCAACAAGGTATTTCAGAGCTCTGTGTCTGAAAAGGAAAATATCTATTGCAAATGGGAGTGTAACACTCATGTTTTGTCTCTGCAAACCTTGCATCTCTTGAGCTGTAGCTCAGAGAGGCATAACTTCTGAATTTCCTGTTTCCCTTTAATTGCCTGCTACATTCTCTCTGCATTTCTTTTTTTTTTTTCTCCCGGTCTTTCCTTTCTGTCAACTAGAGTGTATGTTACCCATGTTTTCATGGCTGTAGCAGCAAAGCCCATGTAAGTTCCTGTATTTCTTCTTTTACTTCATGAGAACTCAAATGAATCTTGGAAAACAGAGATGTGAGGGACCACAAGAAGGGGTCTCATGCTTTAGCATGTAGCTCATAGGCCCCTTGGAGTCAGTCTGCAGCATGAGTAAAAGGTGAGTGGGGAATGAACGTCTTGTGTGGATGGTCTTAGAAATGTATGGGGCCACACTGTGTTTGCCAGGGCAGTTTTTAGGAAACCATAAAAAGGCAGAAATTCCTGATTCTAGTCTATCATTACTTCATGATAGGATCATCTGTCTTTGAGTAACCAGTAATACAAATAATAACAGATATTTGCCAACCTGTTCTGTAAGATCTCAGAAAATGAGCATCCCACAGCCTCTCCCTTGGCACCCCACTTGAGCACATTCCTGTCCTTCCAACTTTGAAAGTCTTTTCCAAATTTCTAGGCATTACCTCAACCTTTTTTATGACACTGAAGACCACTCTACCCCCACAAAGAGCAGTTCATTAACTTCACTTTGGACCAAACCAGACCGTTTTCTTTCAGTCACTCCCCATCAGACGCGTTCTCCGCCGTCCTTCATGCTGCACTTGCTGTGTTCCCCTGGACTCTCGCCACTGGGTACCCATCTTCTCTGAGCTGGGGTGCCCAAGTAGGATGTCTTATTCCAGCAGTAGCCTTGCCAGTGCTGAGTAGTGCTAAACTATTACCTCACTTGGCTTGCTGGCTATACTCCAGGTTATTCCAGTGTCATGTTTGCTTTTTTTTTCACAGGAACGTGATGCTGTTGAGACAGATCTGGGCTCATTTTCATTCTATTTAGATTTGGGTTTTTGAGTTTGAACTTCTTAACTGGAATATTGATTTTTTTAATTTTCTTTTGTAATATGGTAGTCCAGCTTTAATAGTATAAATTTAATTGGAGTCTATTTAATTGGAGTCTGGTGTTAAAGTAATATTGATTTAAAACTGTCACTGTTCTTTTGCATAGATTTTGTATGTATGCAGACAGAATTTAACTAACTTCCACTGAATAAACTTATAAATATAAATCAGGTTTTTTAACCCACCTCCTCAGGGTGTTGTTAGCGCCATAAACTCCAAGGTGTAAGGGTTAATGTTTTCTTCATTTGGTAATTAACAATGCAGGTTTTTTTAGTACTGGAATTTAACGGATACACTGCCATCTGTTGTGTTTCCTACGGTGAGATCGGTGGCTGTTTGGATCAGGTGCTGTGTGTGCATGGTCAGTTTTCTGCGATACAGCTGAAGTCATCAAACCCAACTCACTCCCTGTGTAAATTCACTCAGTGGGACAGACAGTCAGGGCATATGGAATTGCACTGATTTTGTCTCATGACTGGAAAACTTCAGGGGCAGACCTACATCTGGTATTAATTGGTAGATCACTGCTTTGTGTTTTTTTAAAAAATGCTGCTCTATCTGTTTTCTATGCTAAAATGAAACCAATATATGTTCTAAACCTTACAAATGCAGATATTACTTTTTCCCCCAGTAAAAGAGTTTTTAAAGAGAGGACTGTATCAACAGTCTTTTAAACTAAATTACACACGCTAGGAAAACGGTCTTTCCATTCAGTTTATCAGAGGTGGAAAATGAAATATGTTGTGCTTACCATGCACAGCCCCACAGTCTCCTCCTGGGATCACTAAAAATGGCATCAAGTGTCACGTCTGACCCAGCCACTCAGCAGTCTTGAAAGTGAAGTACATGACTACCATTGTCCAGCAGCTATCATTTCCCAGATCCAGGTCTGGTATTTAGGTTATCTTAATAGCTATTGTTTAGCAGACAACAAAAGGAATCACCTTTTACTTCCGCAGACATTCCCGAAAAAACCCTCGGAAGTCACATAAAGAACAGGTGCAAACAGACAGAAAAGAAGCCCACCCCTTATTGTAATAAGGAAACAGAGACATCACGGCTACCCTTAGAGCTTGCATATTTATTGAACAAATCCTACTAAAATAGCTAAAATACATTGGGTACTTGTAGTGCATTATTAAAGATCACATTGTTACAAAAGCCTGCGTTTTCAGCAGTACACAACTGCAACTATACATAAATGCCACAACTGCTGAATATTACTTCTTGCTTTATATACAGCACAGTAGACATATCTAATCTATTGGAAAATAAAATGTGCAAGAAAAGGGATGCAGAAGGTGGGGAAAGGAAAGAAATCTAGGAAGTGCAGTGCATGCATTGGTATTTAACAGTCAGAAGCTAAAACAGTTCAGAACAAGGCCTGCCCTGTAAAAGGAAGAGCTAAAAGACAGAGTTATATAAAAAATTAAGGTGGGCTTTCAGACTGTGTCTAACACAACAACACTCCATGAGTAGATGATACTGTTTAGTTTTGCGTTTTGTGTTGTTTTGTATTGAAAGTAGTCTGGGAGCAAGAACAAAAATGTAAAGTCCACATGTTGACAGTACCGTGGAAATGTACTCTTTCCCCTTTAGGACTTCTCCTCCCAGAAATTTGCTGTGTTTTTCTTACTATATCCCCTATTTTATGGATTCGAAGAGGACATTAAAACTTGTCCCTTCTTTAAAAAAAGGCTTAAAAAAAAAAGACAAAAATCAAAAGAGATTTTGAGAGGTTGGTGGAAAATTATTGCTCGTCTTTCTCTGTTAGGTGGATAGGAGTCAGAAAGGAGATTTTACGTAAATTACAGTTTTGTGATTGCTCCCACTATAACTGCATGTTTGTGAGTGGACCTGATAGGGAATCAGTTCCTCACTTGTACACTATAAGTAGTTACTCACCTACAGCACTGAATAAGAAAGCCACACTGAAGACACAAGTAAACAAGTCAGTCCAGTCTAAAGAACAACATTCAGAAAAACAAAGTACCAACACCTTCTCAGAACATGGAAATAAAAAATAACTCCATCAGAGCTACCTTGCCAAGGAGCATATTTAAAGTCCAAAATAGCACCATTCATCAGTGTCTCAAATCCCGTGGCAGCATCACGATCACTTACCACAAGGAAACCATGAGTTTCATACTACTTCTATACATCAAAAGAGTACATGGATAAAATATAGAGATATACAGACAATCGATGAAAATAAACTACTAGGCTTGTTACATCTAAATGAAAAAAAAGGGGGACTCTCAGCCTCTGCAAGAAGCAGTTCGGGATGGTGGAAATGGAGAGAGCAGTTTACCGGTTGCATGTGAGCAGTGGAGTTTGAGTAGTGGAAGACATTGCTGTGGTAGAACCAGGCCTGAGGGCCCACCTGTAATGTTTGTAAACATGGATTCACAGTGTGAAATTCTGAGAGCTTTCGCTTGAGTCAGAATGTTAAAAACTATTTTTTATGGTACACGTTTGTCCACTGTTATTCTCTAAAGCAAGGCTCAGAGTCCCATAATTTCTTCTTACACTTGATGATATACACAGAAACAATTCCCGATATATGACACCATGACCTCATCAAACCCATACACCATATGTAATACAAATGGAGAAATTATGATTAAAAAGAGTAGAGGTAATTGATTTTGGTGAAATGGTGTCCATAGCCATTCACTGGAACCGGGCATGTCCCCTCCACCTCACTTTTCTTCTTGCGATTTACTTCCTTCGAGATGGGGAGACTTCCCTGCAGAGAGGAAAAAACAGTGTTATCTGTGCTTCKGTGAAGTCTGTTCGGTGGGGTCCTCCCGTCTCCTGTCCTGAGGTTTCCATAGTTCCCTACCTCTAGTTCAGAAGTAAACATCTACTAAACATGGCTTAATCAACTGTAAATACTAATGCCACAGAGAGCAAAGGATCGCTTAAACACCAGGCAAGCCTTGCAGCATCTGAGGAAAACTCTTCACTTTGGGGATGAACGAGAGTGTGCTCCAGCAGCCAAAATGCAAAAGGGTTGAGCTAACGACCGTCCTCCACTGCTGTACTGGGGAATTTGCAGCTGGAGAGACCCCAACCATCCCAGCAAAGTTTCAGGGGAAGAAGCTATGGAGTGACAACCCTTTCCGCCACTCACCGCCAGCTGTACATCCTTACACTGCTCCTCAAAATTATTTTTCTCACTCTTGCCAAACCAAGCGATTTCTGTGGCCTTTATAATAGTTGAGACAGCTCAGGCCTAAAACTGCACCTGCAGGTGCTGTCTGTGCAGTAGTTCTGGCATACAAATATGGCCGAAAACGAGCAATTACCTATTTTGCACATGTGAAGCACAGGAGGCACAGTGTTTTGCATCGTGAATGCAAGACTCATGGCCACAAATTGACAAATGGCACCAAGCCCCTTTGAAAATATAACTCAGCACCAACTTGAGTAACCAAGAAACGAATGTTAAAGGTATTATCTACCAATAAATTTATTTGTTTGCTTGCTTTTTTTAAATCCCAAGCTCCATTTTATGGTTCCACTTGGCCTCCAAGATAAAAATGCATCTTAGTTATGAAAGATCATCTTGTTGTTAAGAGAACCTTTTATAGCTTAGACCTCCCATCTTATAAACACCTTACATCTTAAGCAGCTAGTGTACGCTATTAAGTGACTTTCCTATAGTACTTCATTGAAAAGAGCACTCTAAAGGCACTGTAGTGTATAGTGTATTACTTGTCTCTGGACAAGTACAGAGATGGTCTGCCATGTCAGCCAGCTTCCTCAGATAGGTTTTTGTTAACTGTACTTAACAATTCACTGGCTGAAGTCTATGCCTATTCAGCAAAGCATTTAAATACATGTTTCAGTTTAAGCCTCAGTAGGAAGCCTAAAGGCTAAGCACGTGCTTAAARTACTTTGCTGATGCTATGTCACTATGGGATCTTAAACAAAAAGAATTTTAGCTAGTAATACATTGTAAGTTATGGAAAAAATCTGTGGGTTTTGTGTTTAAGAGATCAGAATTGTAAAGGTGTTTTACTGCTATTATTGCTTAGGACATGTTTGTCATATAAGCAGATGGCTTTTGGTTTGTTTAAGAAATTGAAGTTATCTTCTCCAACTTGAATTTTTCTGATGTGAGAGTTGTGAATTTCTGAACTAGGAATTAAACACACATCAGTCTCACAACTACCAAGAAAGTGCAATTTTCAGCAATTTTCCTTTCCTGGCTCTTCAGAGCCGTAATTTTCAGTGCAATGTCCATATTTGCTACATTTACTTGTGCTGGGAATGAAGCTGCCCTATGGCTTTCCCACTGTCTTTATCACAGGATAAATTCTGCTTTTGGGTAGATGAACTCCCCTGGGGTTCTGCACTGCACACAGCCAGGAGCAGTTTTCAGGCTGAACACAGAGTAAAATCCTTTCCTAAGGGCAAATGGTGCCCTCTCCCTCTGGGGCATCAGAAATGGAGAAGCTGAGCAGGCTTCAATCAGGACATATGCAGAAGGGCTCTGCAAGCCAGGGGAAGAAGTAGGAGCAGAAACATACCTTGCCTTTGCTAGAGCCAAGCTGGGCATTTTGGAAGAGACAATTTCAGAATGAAAAAATAACATTTAAATTTTAGTGACTGCACAAACATGTTTCCTTACAGGACTCTAGAAAATTCCATCCTCGTGATAATATTTTTGGGTTTTTGTTGACTAAATTTGTTACTTGTGTATCATTACAGGATATGAGAAGAAAACTAGAAACTTACATATGCAAACAGGCACACCACACAGACCAAAGGTCTGGGCAAATTTCCAAAAGCATTGTGTTGGGCAGTTCCTTTTCAGCTGTGAAAACAATCTCAGTCCTGAAATTCTGCCATACAATCATAAGATAAAAAGTCCCACATGACCCTTCTAGGTCTGGAAATAAATTGTCTTTAAGAAGTGTATCCTTTTATATTTGTTGGTTGCATGAAAGCAAAAAAAGCACTTTTATCTGAAATAAGAGTTTCAAAAAATCTGTTAATTTTACTTTATTCTTTCAGTAGTTCAAACTGGTTAGCATTGAGTACATACAACTGTTGAGCTGAAGGACTGAGCACTTTCTGCAGTCTTCTTCAGCAATTTACCCTGATTAATTTTATAAGACGGTTGAAAAAATTTAGATTCCAAAGACACCCAGTTTCTGTTAAGGCTGATACTCTGCTGGAAGCTGGATTGTGTGCAGCTAATATTCAAGTTGCTTTTGAAGATCAATTGTGAAATAAAATTTGGAGCTAGTTCTAAAAACTGGTCCTTGTAAGTATATGCCAAATATCTTTTGAGGAATTACATAAAGGCTAGAAGAAATGCATCATATTTAAAAAGCAGGAGTCCAATCATTTTAAAGGAAAAAAGGTATAATATTTTTTGACTAGTTGAGAAACAATTATATCTTATATCCCTTTTAATAAACTTTTTTTAAGCTGTGTACAGCATAAAAACATGGCTATTCATAAATCCAAKATAATGCAGCATTGTTACTGACTATGCTGCACATAGTTCACAGCTTCATTCCTGTGTTTCAGGAGCAACTTTGTTTAATGATGAAAGACAACTTACTAAAAGCTGCTAACTTAAATTTTGGATAAAAACCATCTAGTTAACACACAGCTGGTTCATAAAATTAGCAAATTCATTTAATATAAGTATAACCATATATAGCACATTCATCGTAATCTGGCATTGCTATCAGCCTACTCAGCTGAACTTTTGAAGTACTTTGAACGTTAAGAATGGCAGTACTGCCATATATGTTAATTTAAAGATTGGCATACTGGCACATGAGTCTGCAAATAGCAGACTGCAAATAGCCCAGCTATAAGTTTTAGAAGTTTCTTTATAAAGAAGAAGTGTGGAAAATACAGTGTTATCCAGATGGAATAGCAGAGTTTTGTTAACAGGAAGTTGGAGTCTAGATAATAATTGAAACTCAATCAAAACAATTTTCCATGTGCTCTATCCTTTACTTACCTGCCATTTTTTTTTGCCAGATTTTGAGTCAATAATGAAAGGGAATATGAAAATAAAACATGTACATTCTGTGGTTCTGAGTAACTGTTTTATTTTCCTACTCAAATTTCATATCCAGTTTCACATTTATGAAACCAGCAAAGGTAACAGAACAAAATCTTATGAATCTTGTCTGACAAGCCACATTTTCTGCATTTATGTTGGGGTACTTCTTGTCAAACTCAAATGAAAACTGCCATGCTTTGTATGCTTGTTACTGAAGCCAGGTAAAGCACAAGCAGAAAACTTAACAAAAGAAAAAGAAAAACACCACCACCTCCTTCCTCCTCCTGTGTTATCATTGACTTTTTCATCTGTATTGCTAAGAGAGGATTGCCAAAACCAAGCATTCAAAACTCAGATGACAAGCTTGTAAAATCATGAGACAAGCTTAAGAAATATGAGCTCTTGAAAATTAGTATGTTTTCTTTCTGGTATGTAGCCAGCAAAAGTCCATGTTTGCTGCAAGCCTGAAGGCTAAAAACATCATTTTAAAATGAAAGCTGAAATCCTCACTTAAATGCCCGGCTCAAGGAGCCAAGGCTTTGAGAAAAACAGAATACCATGAGACTCATGATGAAATCATGAGAACTGGCTACTCTCTTGAAGCAGTCATAAAATAAAATCGATTGAACTTTCAATGTTTTTTTTYCCCCCCMAAAAAAACTTTCATCTCAGTAAACTGTTTATTAGATGAAAGAAATTACATAAATAACTTTACCTTTGGAAATCCCCCATCCCCTCGGCTGGTTGGAAAGATTTTCTGGCTTACCCAAATCGTTAACCTTGGTTGATAAACCTGTAGTGACATAAATATATACAATTTCTTACTAACAAAGAGAGATTCATTAAATGCAATCAAATGCTGTTCATGTGACAGACCGCATTTCTGAAACCAAAAGTCTAATGTCAGTTGAGCTTGGCCCAGAGACCTAGCTGTGTTTTATGCTCAGTACATATTTTTGAGTACCCATGACAACAAGAGCTGTCCCTAGAGTATTTCAACTATATTGTTTATGGCAATCTGCATTCAACAGGCTTTTTAAAAAGAGAATAGGATGGATTTTTTTTAAATCTCTTTAAGAAATTCTGTATGAGAGGATGTCCATACTAATAAACTTACTGAGGATATTGTGAGACCACATGCCCATTCTCTTCTGCCAGAAGTCACTGGCAAAAGACTATTTAATGAAGATTATTACCTTTGCTGATGACTGCAGGAGACAAGGGCAACACACCTTTGATTATCCTTTCACAATGAACTGTGAACTAGAACTTATTACTTTCTAAGATCATTGACACAGCTATAATTCTGTGTTAGCACCCTATATTTTAGACATTAAAGGAATTCCAACACATTATAAAAGACATACAATAAAATAGCTGGCAGCAGGATTTAATGGTTAAGGTACTGGCCTATGACTGCTATAGGAAAATTTTCCTATGGAAAATGGGTAAGATCCAAAGCCGGCCACTGGCTACAGTGGGAAGCTAGAGTGAATAGATGCCGGGCTAATGCACCTCAGTTACGGTGAATCTGAGCTGGAAACATCCTGTGCTTCAGTTCCTCAACTTCAGGATGAAGATCAGAGCACTTCTTCATCTCACTTTCACTAAACACTGAAGTGGTCAGGTACAAGTTGCATGTGATGCTGAAGATCTTAAATTTATTTTCCTGCTGGGTCTGCCTCTTGGGCCTTTGGGGTTTTCTGAATTGAACTCTTTCTGCACAATGCCTGAATGTCAAACTGCCAATGTTTTGAGCTGAACATTATAAATTACACCATTCAAACTTGTTTGCACTTTGGGAAGCAAAACTTGCCTTGTAACTTAAATTCCTGGTGGACCGACTTTACTCACCTGCTTACTATTGTATTTATATTAAAACCTGAGGAATGTTTTCATTTCTTGGAATTGCATGATGACTATTAGTTGTCACTAGATGTAGCTTGGAGAAATTATCAGAAGATTACTTGAATCATCTTTCCAAGAGAAAATCCTGAACTCTACTATAACGTAGGAAAGAGAGGAGGGAAATTTAAAACACAGTGCCTGTGCTGATAACACTCTGCCATGATTTTCCACAGTACAAACCACAGTGCTTTCTACTGATTAAAGCATCGGACTTTATTTTGTATTTTAGATTACTATATGATCTCAGACAAGCCAGTTAAGCTCTCTGGGTATGGCTGACATAGAATAAATTATCACAGCACATGTCACTCCGTGACTTCATCAGTTAATGTTCACATTGAATATTTGAGACACTTGGATGAAAGATGCCAAGTAAACCCTGAACTCTCCTATTGCTATTTATAATCACTGATTACCCATCCTGCAACTATGCCTTGATTTTATAGTGTAGTCACATTCTTTGTATAAAAATCCATGGTGGGAAACAGTTCAGCTCTACCACAGGACATGCATGCTCAAACCAGCAAAGTATACAAAAATGTGTATTTTCCTATAGGAGGAAGGAATAAGCATCAGAATACAGTATTACTCATTATGATGAATATGAGCTTCTATATTTTCCATGGAGTCTGAGATGTATTCAGGTTAGCCTATAGGCCTTGTCATCCCTATTAATATTTTAATAGGAATAAAATAAGCACCTCCAGTTAAATGACAAAGAAAGGACCCTCAACTTAAATTCATGAGAACTTAGAGGGACTGCAGTTTGAGGGTGGATTTTGGGAATGGGGCAGGAGGAAAAAGGTGTAAATTGTAAAATATACTCACAACTATGCTCCAGGGTTAAAAAAATAACCCAAAAACAAAAACCCACCAAGACCCACCACCACCACCACCACAAAACCCTACACAACACCCCAGCTATCTTTCACAGTAATTTTCTGTGGAGAAAAAAATTCAGTAATGTCCTATTTTCTTAATATGTCTTCAAAAACAACTACTGTGGCCAATATCGGTAGATAATAACCACATGGACCTACTCCACACGCAGTAAGTGTTCTGCTATAACTGTACCAAAGTCCTGAATGGGCAACCAAAGGACTTCAAGTATCTGCCTTGTGAGCAATGCTGAAAGGCCAGGGAATCATGGTTTGGATCCTGGCTAAGTGGAGGAAGATTCTGGAATGGAAAAAAAGATACCAGTGTAGAAAAGTCCACTCAGGACTTACTACCATCCACCATGAGGAAAAAAAAAAAAAGAAGAAAAAAAGAAAAAAAAAGGACGTCTTGCCATGCTACGTGCTTTATAAAATGCAGAAACTGTTTAGATGTTCAAATATACTGATAACTAGAGTGTTAGAAAAACACAGCAAGAACTTTTAGTCAATTATACAGCTCAAAACAACTGATATTAATGTTGCAAGATGAGCTATAGAGAGAGAAAAAGCGCAAAGCAATGCTCCATTACAGAGTAGGATGTAAGGCTTACAACATTCCAGCTGTTAGCATGAAGCAAACACTTCTAAATAAATGCTTCCATTGATACACACCATATTTTCATTTCTTAGTACTTCCCGTGCGACTATTATGCAAGTACAGGCTTGGCTTAAATAACCAAAGTATCAGGATTCAGAAYAGAATTACTGAACTTTAGGATGGACTGAAAACTAAAGTTACTGTAAGTCTATACAGTGCATAAGAGCCATATGCCAATTCAAATTGGTAGCCCCAGTAGTTGATAATCACTAGGAAAAAAATTAAGCTAGTAAACTTCATCCATAAATTATCAGAGTGGATCACCCCTAAACATCTGACTAACAGCATTATTACCCTGGGAAGCCTGCTTTCCTGGCAGAACATGTGGTGCACAAAACTATTCACTCTCACTTTGAGAAGTCAGGGGGAAAGAAACCCACTGATCTGGGAAGTGCTGTCTGAGACAGTGTTCTGCAACAACTAGCAATTCTGCCTGAAACATCGAGGCCAACTTCAGATAGGCAATTATAAGCTATGAAGAATATGTTTTCAATTCCCTAGCCTCCATACTCTTGAAAATATACAAATAGTAAAAATTAAGATTAAAAATCAGAAAAAGCAAAGGTGGAGGAAAATAAATGCCCAGTCTATCTACCCGCTCTTACAGCATCCAGACTACAGAACTACTTACTGCTACTTTTTTTTCAAAAACAGAAGGATTTCTAGAGTAGACTCTTCTTTTCTCCTCTGCTCAACAAACAGAGAAGCTTCTTTTTTGCTATTGCAAAGGCTCTGTTTAACCAGGATTTCAAAACTCTAATGCCTATTCTTTCATTTTAAGCCATGTCCTCTTTAAGAGCAATAGTAGGGGAGCACAAAGTTTTGCCCAGCTTTAAAACAGATACATAAAATAATTTTAACAGAGCTGGACTAAATCTACTGTATCAGTCACATCAAAATGCTAAAATTAATTTCTTGCTACCCACTCTTCATTCCTACACACTAAGAGCATCTTTCAAACATTCAGGTATATCCATCAAGAGGAAAAAAAACAGATTTGAGACATGCTAAACTTAGTAAAATGAGTACACTCCTGTTAAGCATTCCCAAGGTTTTTATAGTTAAGAAACAAACAAGAAAGCCCCCAGAGTTACTTCTTCTATCTTTTTTTTTTTTTCTTTTCATGTGGACCACAACTGAATTCCTGTTCATCAAGTCTCATTCAAGACTTACAGGAGTTGAATTCAACTGCAGTCTGGATTTCCAAACCACAAGCTTAATGAAGAAGACCAACTGCTCTGAGTACTCCAGCAACCACCTTTTGAGAAGTTTCAGATAACTTCTTTATCATAGAAACTAGTTTTCGGGGGGGGGGGGGGGGGGGGGGGGGAATGAAAAAAAAAAAAGGGAATTATGACAAGTACTCTAGAAATTCCTAATTCCAAATAAAAGGTGAGCATCTCTATTAATTCTGCATTAGCCTACCTAGAAGAGGAAAAAAGGAGGGGGAAAAAAAGGAGAAAAAAGAAAAGATTTACTGTATGGATTAGCAGTCTAATAGCAGACACAGATGGCCATGTGCTAAGGAACAGGGGAGTAAAATGATAGAGGTATGTGTTGAAGAGAAGGAAAGAAAGGGGCATGCTCTTCCCCTCCACAGCACTAAAACTACGCTTGTGCAGTTGTGAGGACTGAGGGCCCTGTGTGTCTGTCGTGCCTAATCCAGAATGGTGACCAGCCATCCTCCTACCACGCTTTCCTGGGGATGGGACGTGTAGCCTGAAAGGAACACTGCTCCTCATTTCTGTACCTGTATTTCTTTAAAGTAGTTCGGGAATTTTTCATCACCATTGTTCTGCGTTGCAATGACACAGATCAATGGTATTAAGGCTCCTAGAGGAAAAGTTGTAGATTATTTCCTTCCCATCTCGTCTCTGCATCACTGAAAGTGTGTAGCAGATTTTCCTTCCAAATTGAGTTCTGATGCATTTTCTTTTGCAAAAAAAATTATAACATAGTTGCCTGCTAAATTGAAATAGTCGTAACTTCACAGTTTCTTAAGTTTCTTAGTTACCAGCTGGTTTGAGCTCTAATGACTTTTCCCAGCCCATTCTACCTTGCGCTTCTCAATCCCCCAAGTGCCTCCCACCGCAGTAAAAATTTCTCTTTGTAACCAACAGCCCACCATCACAATCCAGATGCATAAACAGCCCCTTCACTGAAAATCTTACTGCATCACTGCTTGAACACCAAATAAATAATTGTTAAAAAAACTAATTCATTTTACACAAAACTGGAAGGAAAGATTGTGCTAGGATCAATGCATTTACTTCAGTGCAAGCAGTAAACTAATGCTCCCATCTGCAGTAGTTTATTTTTAACACTGTGAGGGGAACATTGTGAAAGCATATGATATTAATGTCCACCATGTTCCAAACCTAGCGCGCAGGATTTAATACATACAGCAACTGTCAGCTGAATGGTTGCTGCTTCTCAAGAGTTTAGTTGGGTGGCAGTCTGCTATCAATCAGCTTTGTCTTCTGAATCTTCTGGAGAGGGAAATGAGAGGGCAACATCAGGAGTGCTCATTGTTACTCCTTATTTCAAAGAGTCAGTGAAGTTTTGATGAACCTTTGCTATATTTAAAAAGCTGTACTCACAACCAAATGGGAGGCTGTTGTAATAGGCTGACTCTGAAACAGGCTCAGTGAGGAAGCTTTCCCTATTGAAACATCAGAAACCACAACTTCCCCAAGTTAAAATGCAACTTAATTACCTTAGCTTAATTATTTAAAAATACTGTGAACATGCGGTTTAGCAGCTGTGAGGTCTGCCAGTTTTGTGAACTTGATCGTTTCTTTTGCATGGCTCTGCATCACAAGTCTGAGCCTGTGGTTGAGGTGCAGCGACGGTTACCCCCCATAACCTGCCTTCACATTTTCAGTATACAGTCAGGGCAGTAGTTTTTTCTGTCAGTCCTGCTTTCCACATCAGTGCCATGAACGTTCAAAAATCAATGGGGAAAAAAATTTGTTTACAATCATTTCACTTGGTTAATTCCACATAGCAGATAAAGGTAGACAAATGGCTTGAGAGAACTGTTAAAGAATTGTACGATCATCCTCCTCCTGGCTGGGATTGCTCCAAGTGGCCCACCTTTTGGTGAGACTTTACCTGGCACTACAGTAAGAACTAATATATGGCAGTATATCAGCAGAACATGGCAGGACAACTGCACACCTGAACTTGCCTTTGACTCCTGTGTGTCAGCATCCTTTGCTGGCTCTGCCTTTTCATGGGGAAGATATTACTGCTGCTTTTTATTCCTCCCCATCTGATGACTCAAACTTGCAACCACATAGAGATGAAAAAGCCTAAATGAGACAAGTATGCTCTTCCTTGCATCCCCCTCTCCACGCTGCACGAATTAGCAAGTTTATTCATTAGGGGTTTTTAGCAGTCCTTGTTCATCATGTCTTCAATTTCTGTCAATTTCACAGAATAGGATTTCATCTGCTCCTTCCATACACAACATAAGGAAGTGACCTTGGAAGTAGTTTTTCTAGATTTTAAGTACAAAACTTCCCATATAAACCCATCTTCATCCATTGTTTCTTTCATCATTCTTAAAGCTTCTGTTCTCCAGGTTACACTGAAGCGTCTGCTTCTATGTAGTCTCCTACCTTGGCTCACCTGTATTCTTCAAAGAATTCACTCCTGTCCTCAATCATACTATATAGGCTGCATCTTTTATATATGTACTTACAGCATCCCATGACATCTATAAGAAAATTATCTGACTGACTGTGCAAAATTTACTAAAACATGCTTTTAAGACTAACGGGCTCTACTGCTGCAGAGCCCCTTGTGGCAGGAAAGGATACTAGTAGATACTAAGTACTCAGAGCAGGCACATTTTTCCAAGAGGACTCTTATGTGACTACTGGCCTCCAAAACTGAGCGAGTATGGTGTAGAGGACACGGAAAACACAAGCTAATCTAGCCTGAGTCAGCACACTCCTGCCCAAGTCTTTAGCTGGTAAGAACCCTCAACAGAAACTTTAGCTGTCTTCTGGCATGCATGATTGAATGAGGTTAGTTATAGAAAACACTTCCTTTTTCCCTGGAGAGGAATCCTCCCCACACCACCTAAGTGTAATGCAATTTTTAGGCAGAGAGATGAATTTGCACTTTTCTGCACAAGTCAGGATGAATCTAGCTTGTGTGCTACAAGTGCTCTCATGCTGCTTTTCTTCTTCATTAATATGCAAAAACCATTGCAAGGCATTGTTAATACTTATCATGCATATGAAGAGTAAGAGAAAAAAAAATCAAGAGGTACATTGTGAACATTGTCATAAACGCTCATCCAATGTCTGACTGAATTAATGAATTGACCAAAGATACTCATTATCAGAGTATCATACTCCTTGAAAGGAAAAGAAATGCAATTATTTCAGAACAATAATAAGAAACAATTGTATATTATATGGGAAATTCCATTAACCAATAAAATGGCTGCAAACTATTTTATTCCACCAGTAGATTTCTGTGCATGTACTCTGAAACTGTTAAACGTTACAGAAATTGAAATAACCAAACGAGCCCTCCAGAAAATCAAACTCAAAAACCAGTGCAACCCAGCACCTTTTCCACTTTGTTTGCCTCTGCACTACCATGGTAGCTTTTGTTGTTTTGCTTAACATGCACACACAGAAAAACAACAGTAACAAGCCTGAGAGTTAACATAGTATTTGAGTTTTCAGTCAATTACATATGAGTTTGTAATTTGTTCTTCAAGTGTAATAGGGTAATGAAAAGTTTAATTAGTAACCATTTGTATCTACACCTAATGGTAACTGCAGAACAAGATGCAGAAGCAAGTCTCTTGTTACAAAGTTAGGTGAACACACAGCATGGCAACAAAATTCAGGACCAAAGGCTGCACAGTAAGATCTTCAGTAGTTTCATACCCAACACTGACAAATTACTGGCGCAACAGAGGAGGAAGAAAAGCAGCATGGTCACAGGCTGACCAAAAAGTCCATTTAGCCCAGTCTCCTTGCTCCATCGAGTTTTGATCTTAAGGAAAAGACCAGCAAGAGCAGTGGCCAGCAGGTCAATCCTGAAGAAAGAAGAACAGAGACAGGCCAGAATAATGCTTCTCCTGTGTGCTCTCCCAGTTTCCTCCTTCCAGTTTTAGGGTATACAAAATGTATACACCAAGCTGAATCCCAAAGCATGTTTCATTTTTAAATTTCCTATAAATTTTTAAATTAATGGCCTGATTACTGTAACTTACAGAAGACTTAATGCACTGCTTTGGACTAAAACTGGTTTGTTTGTTTAATTTTGTTTAAATTTCTCACACATACCAGAAAGATGACCAGAATTCCAACAAGTGATGTTGTTCTCCAAGTGGCGGCAAGCTCACTGCCTCTGCCGGCTGCTTTCCTGCAGAGCCCAGCCACGAAAGCCTTTCCCCTCATGAGGTACCAACCTCTTGCCCAACCAGCATATTTCAGGCAAGCATTAAAAGCCCCAGTGGTACTCTTGGAAATGAGAGACAAAACCACATTGTACAGCCAGTACTTACCTCATTAAAAGAGATGTAATGACCACAGCTGATGATACTTAACAGGTGCTTCAAAGCATTATGGTACATTTACCTGCAGTCACCATATTGCTAGCATCTAGTGTCATTTAATGTTGCTTAACTGCTACTCCAAATACAAAACTATGAACCGTACCATGTATGTTATATAGGTTGAAAGTAATAAAATATCTGTGGGTTCTGGGACTCATCTAATGAGGACACACACAGGAAAAGAACTTTTCCTGCCAAGTATTGTTTCTGGGTTTTGTTTATGTCGCCTTATATAATTACTTAGCTGAGAAATTAAGGGTAAGGGCATTTACCAATATTTCCGCAGGATTTTCTTCTGCCAGCAGGAATAGAGTTATTTAAACTCATACTCTTTCATGATGGAGATTTATCACAGATATAGCCATGTTGAAACAAGGAAGTTCTGTTCCTCTCTAACTTAGTCTTTTCGAGTAGCTCTACGATGCCAATATGTGCCTTCTAAACGTCAGTGCTGTAAGAATTCAAGAGTTCTTTCTGATCGTGTACATATTAAGCCAAGGCTTATACCACCTTCAGTGAGAACACATTTCTTTTAACTTTTTTCAACTTACTCCCACACAGGTATGCTACGCTAGTAGACAGACAATAAGGTTAGTGTTAACAAAATTAATCCAGAAACATTTCTTCCTGCAGGATGAGAAAACACTACCTGTTCTGAGGTTGTTTTTTTTCACATGCAGTATTTACAGAAGGAAACATCAAGAACCCTCCCAGGAACACCTACATAGGGATTCATTCAGTAGTGCTACCGTGAATTTGCCAGACCAGCAGTCTAAATTGAACTTCATGGAACACTCAAACAATGATTCATAGTATCATTCTACATTAAACATTTGAAAAGGACATTTTTGCACCTTTCCAGATTGCACCCTCAACTAATATGGTTTAATAAGGTGAATAAATATTTGAAATAAAAACAGAATACAAATATTTAAAAATATTTTTATTAAAATATCCTGTCCCAGTGAATGACACTAACTGAATTATTTTTATGAAGTTGTTCTAGGGCTGTTAAGTGTAGTCCCTCTCCCCTCTCTTTAGCCATACACACAAGGATCAGAGCTCAGGTGTGGGGCAGCAGTATTCCGATGCAAAAAGAGAAAAAAGATTGTTGGTGAAGGCTTTAGATCCCAAGACTTAAAAATCAATGTCATGACTGTAGTATTACAAGGTGTATATTAATTCTTATTTCTGATTTTCCAAGATCTCAGCCTTTGTGAAAAAAGTTCAGTAAAGATTTGTCCTGGACAACGTATTACGTAAACCTCCAATTGCATGTGTCAACACAGTTCTGTTCAGATAAAGTATGCTGGTGCATAGTTACAAAATTTTAGCACCCAGAGCATATATGTTTGTGACTGGGTAGAAACACACATATACAGAGCTTTTGTCTTTTAATGTGCTTATGAACTGTACCACATAAATATCCACAGCATCTATAGCTTTGGACAAAAATTACTTTTCTTTAAACCCCACTTCAATTTTTTCCACCCATGATCAAGTAAAGGTGTTTTTTCTGCACAGTTGAACAGCTGACTTGGCAAAAGAATTGCAAAAAATGTGTTTGTATTTCTGCTTATTTATTTTGTAAGCTGGAAAGGCTTCAATTCTCCCTAAGTTCTCAGTAATCAAGTAGCATTGAGCAAACTGCACCCAATGTATTCTTGACGCACAATACATAAGCGTAATAAAAAAGCACAATATACACATTCAGATGGCCAAAAGTGCTCAGCTTTCATCCCTCTCCATTACCTCTCTTGAGCAAATTCTGCCCATGGCTACACATGAACAGAAGAGGATCTGATATAGTCCTACAGCTCCTATGCAGTTCTGAACTACCACAAAGGAGATTCCAGTTCCAGGTCCAGACTCGTAATAATCAACAAAGAAGTCTGAGTTTTCTCATGCCAGACCGGGAGCTGCACTTGTCCAGTGTGAATCTAGTATTAGGCTGGACATAATGTCTCATCCTAGTATCTCATTCTTCTTATTCCTCAGAGCATATAAAAGGTTCAAAATAATGCCTGCCTCTGAAAGATTAATCCCAGGCTCCATTCTCCACAGAATATCCTAAAGTTACGAACAGTTGTTCCAACTACGGTGAAGTCATTTTATAGACACAGAAAATTACAGAATCTGTAAAGATATCGGCATATAACTCACTGGAAAAAGGTTTGTAATGGCTAAACTGGGATGAAATCTTAAATATAAGCTTTGCCTCATAAATTTCTTCGCCTAACTTAAATGATGTTCTACATTCACCTATGAAGTACAAAAAAAGAAATGGGATGGTGATTTTTTTTCTCTTCAACAAAATGCAGGTTGACATTTCTTTCTGACTTAATGAAGAAAACTACTCCCCCAACTGTTTTTCTCTCCAAGAGGCCATCATCCCATTTTTCTCTTTTTTTCCCCAAGTAAGACTATAAAATGCAGAGAATGCAAATGACAGAATAACCTCAAAACTGATCCAGTTCAGGCAAGGATATGCTACAGGAAGTGTTCAGCCCAAACACCCTCCCTCCGGGGACGTTTTGCTTTGAGATGACACAGCTATACTGTACAACACCTAGCCTGGAGATTCCACACCACTAGTGCTTAAGAAGAAAGCCATCTAATTGCGGTAAGTCAGAAGGAAATTAATAAGCTGCTCTAGAATATACTTTGTTTATTTTCAGGTAGGTCAAAATGAAATTATTAAGGAGGTATCTGTTTACTGATACACACTTTTGCTGGTTTTTTTAGTTTAAATTCCTTAGCGCCTGCACTGTAAACTCTTAGAACTGAACCTGAAGTCCAGAAACGAACTGCAATGCGAGCAGGGGAAAAGGACACACCTGAGTGCTTTAGAAGCAAACACACACACCACTTTCTCAAGTGTCTAAAACGCCTGTTCGATTTCTTTCTTTGAAAACAAACATTTACTATTAAAAAAAGCCTTTCCTGTTTTTGCTGAAAGTCTTCTTTGAGGTCACAGAAAACTGGACTTAAGATTTCCTTACTCTCACTCTTCTGACAAGATTCTTTATTTCAATGACTGGATCACATAGGCCAAATACATTTTTAAAACAATTCTTTTTTTTTTTTTTTTTTTTTTTTTTTAGTTAGAACCCTTTTTTTTAATCTTAATTAGCACTAAAATCTAAATTTGTATGTTATGACATACAGCACTTTCCATGAAGGTGGTATAAAGAAATTCTGGCATTTCAAATAAAAATAGCAATTAAAATCACCTCAGGACTTTATACTTTGCAAATAAATATAAAAGGATCTTCCTTCCTTTCGGGGGGTCACTTAGGCAAATATATTGTACATAAGTAAGGACAGATCCTTAAACGGCAGGTCTTCTTGTGTAAGATGGCTCAAAATGTCCATGAGTTAAAATCATAAGAAGAATAGAAAGTACAATCTTCTGCCTTTCTATTTCTCTTTAAATTATTGATGATGTTATTATTATACAGCTCCAAGGAAGATTAATTAGCCAGGTATGAGGAAATCATAATTCCAAGTCTAGGAAAAGGAGAAGCAGCACTGAAAACTAACCTGCTAAACTGTTTGCTTTTACTTGTAAACAGTTTAAGAAACATTTTATGGAATAAGAACATTAAGAAATTAAGAAGGTAAGACAGTGGAATTCATTTGTTCTCACTCACCAAGTTTATTCTAGTCACTCTTAATTTTACTGTAAGCTTAACTAAATAATTAGTGACCTTTCAGTTTAGCAAAGGAATAAGCAGGCCATTTTTCCCCATTTTTTAAGGTTTAGTTCAGCCTGGTGAAATGTAACAGCTAAATTTTCACTGACCAGTGAAAGCAGAGTGGAGCCTTTGCATATGCTGTTATATTAAAAACAAAGTAAGCACTTTTACAATCATGTATTTCAGTGTAGAAAGTGATGATATGTAAAGGAGAATTTTTCCTGCAAATTAGAATGGCTAAGGAGACACTTGCAATAAATAACAAGAAATATGCCAAAGACAAGTGCATCCACTACTGCAAGGAAGGTATGTCAGTGGTCTGACTTCAAATTACATTCACTGTTACTGTGCCAAAAGTGAAAGAAAGGGAAAAAAAGGGTGGTGGTAGGGGAAGAGATTCTGCCAAGTATCACATCTTAAGCAACCCTGCAAGCTGGGGCAAAACCTACTCTTTCTTACATTGAAATTCTGATCAAAAGTCACAAAAAACTGGAATTAGGCCTTTTTGTAACAAACAACTTTTCAAAAACAGCCAAATGAGATTGTTATTTATGTTACACTCCAAAACAAACAATAGGACTAGACAGGTGGGTAACTACATTTTATTTTCTGCATTTGGATAGTTCTAAGTTGTATTTTATGTTCTGGCCTGGAGACTGGCTTTACAAAACTGATTCCATTGACTACTACAGGAACCATCTGCTGGTAAAAATCAGTGGCTATTTTATGCCTAACAAAACTTAAAATAATCTTTTGTTCCATAGATAGGCATATATTGCACATAACAGCCTGCATACCATCTCAAAATGTGGGCTGATTGTCACCTTGGTGTTGGTAGGAAAACAGTTGCCTTATCCAATATTCCACAGTTGTGTGAACAAAATGTATTTTAACATGATTTCTATTCACAGTTTAAGTGAATCATTTCCCTTTTAATTCCCCACCCCCAACTGTTCATTTATATACAGATGAGCAAAGCACTTTGATGAAAGTAGGTTCCAGAATAGACTAAAACTCCAGAATTTGCAAGTTTATTTTTGCAGATAGGAATGATATAAAACAAGGAGCCAAAAAGAAAAAAAGCCTTTATAACAGATTACATATTTGCTTATTTTAAACATCCTTTAATCATCCCTCCTCCCCCAAATCAAAACAACCCCAAAGAACCAGACAAGGATAATATAATTAATGCAATTAATTTAACCCAATCTTAATAAGAGTATGTCCTTGAGAACATGACACTTGGGAAAATATTCTGTGCTAATGTACACCCTACGCAATGCTACTTCAGACAAGCTATTGCCCCATACAAATTAACATATTTTTGACCATGATATTATCATGTAGCACCCAAAATATATCACATCTATGCCAATACATGTATTCAGACATGCTTCAGTGACAGCTGCATCTTCAATCAAGAATGCTACACAGCATCTAAACTAATTCTGCCTACTTTATCTACTTTTTCTGTAAAAAACAATTTTCTTTGTCCTGCTGATTCTGAGACACTCAGTCCTTCTCAGAGAATACCATATTTAGAGAATATTTAGATGTATAGTGTTTCATCGTTAAAATTAGGTATTTGTCAGCAGTAGTATCTCAGAGTATAACAAATGGGCTTTAATCAGTAAAAACATAAACACAATTAGCACTGAAGGAAATGGGTCACTGTTGAATATTGTTCAATAAATACATTCCAACTAAGTGCCTGTAAGTTCAGTTAGGCTGAGGCCTAGCCATATTTTCTGGAACAGCTTTGTATCACAAAGGCTAACCTTCTGAAAAAACTATCAAATAGTAAGAAAAATTAGTTTGCATCTTATGTACTTCCCTGACAGACTAACATTAAACCTGCTTCTCCTACTAAGCACAATGACCTATTTCTTCTTTTTTGGGGGAAGGTGGCGGGGCTGAAATCATTGCATATTGTTTTGTCTGCATGTATTCCTACATGTGTCATGATGTGTACTTTTCGTAGTAACCTAAACACTGCTTGTTTCAATTAAAAAAGCCTTACTGCACAAAGAGGGATTTCAGATTTTTATTAAAAAAATGCAAGAAAATCAAAGATCCAACATACGGAGGTTTTCAGTGTACATTAGTCATTGTATGGCAAATCCCTATAGCCTCAAAAAGTATGTCTTATAAAGGTCGTATTTATAAATGAGTATTGGGGATGGGGAAAGAAGGTTTCTATTTATACAAAAAATTACTGATTCTTTGCTAAAGCAACTAATTCTTACCATTTTTAGATTCTGTTAAGTCTTGGGATTGCAGTTTCTCTCAAGTAGCACAAGGAGAACAATCTGAAAACAATTTAAAAAAATTAAAAATGAAAAAAAAAGTCATTCCAACTGTCGCAATATTTAATAGTTTTTATTGCCAGCATTAACAGTAGGTGAGCCGAGTATAAGCTTCAGTGGTTAAGCTTAAAGTCATGCAAATTATTCTAACCACATGTACGCTTATATATCATGCTTCTCTGCACTTCAGTGGTCTGTAGGCTTAAATATAGGACAAAGGAATCCCTGGTACCTGGATTTGCAGAACCCTATGCTATTCTTAGCACTTGGTACATCGCTGAAAAGCACTATACCTAATGGTTAACACATCTAAAAATCAGTCAAGAGGACAAAAAACCATCACCCTATGCTTACTGTAAAGGTGGTCCGTTGTTCCCAGGCACACTACGAAGTGTGGTTTTTTGCAATCAAGTATAACAGTGTCAGGCTTTCACAATGTAATGGCCCGGAGAGTAGGTATTTTTGGAAATGGCACTGCATTACATAACCTCCAGTTTTCTCTCTCCCTCTATTCCACACACCCCCCTATTTTAAATAGGGAGAGGAAAAAAAAAAAAAAAGAGTAGGTCCTACCTCATTTAAATGGTACCTTAAATTACCACTCTCTTAACTGACTGAATTTGTAGCATACCTCCTTTATCAGTTTTCATATAGTGACAAAAATTAAAGTTCTCTTCTATTGATTATGTATTTCTTACCTATAGTGTGTATGTATGAAATGTAATTAGGTATGAGTCATATGTTTACACACAAACACACACACACATATTGGATTTAAAACTGCAAACTCATCTATCTATAAATGTACACATAAACGTTTGAAAGAAAGCACATCACCGAATACGTTTGTTTTTGGKTTTTTTTTTTTCCCTCAAAAGAACCACCCAAAATTTAACTGCTGCACATGCAAAAATGCAGAAGGCTGTTGCAAGAATGACTGCTTTCTAAAAATAAACCCCAGCAGCCTGAGAGGAATCCAGTGTCAGGGCGTAGAAGAGGGAGATTCGTTTTACAAGGGAGAAGAAAAGAGACGAAAAACCAGTCCTCGAGCCTTGCATGCATGCTAAAAAAGCTAAGTGCATTAGGTTCAAAAATGCATTTTGGTGTCTGTGGAGTGCAAAAGCGAAAAAAAGGAAACAGTTTTAGAAAACCACTTCTCATCTCCCCTTGCATGTGTGCAGAAAAATCCCCAGCCTAGAAATCCAGCCTTAAAGAATAAAGACAAAGAGTTAAATACATATACTGCATGTTTTCTCATCTTCTTTATGAAAGCCTGTTTGGAAATGTGCACCGAGAGGGGGAAAGGCAAGCTGCAGCAAAGTCCAGCTAAGGACAAAAGGAAATGTAAAGAAACAAAGAGAGAGAGAGAGAGAGAGAGAGAGGATTAATTAAAAAAAATAAAATTCTGTGGATTGGAATTGCATATACTTACAGACAAAAGCCCCCGCTCCCTGCTCACTTTCTGTCCTTTCTACATGATCTGAAACACAAATGTGGATTAAAAAAGGGCAGCATGCTACAGAAGGGAATTTATAGTTGGGGGAGTGGAGAGAGGGTAGGGGGTGTGGGGAAGAATGACTGCACCTCTTCCAAAGTGCAGCCTTGGAGAAAAAAGAAAAAGGGGTGGGGGTGGCTGGGGGAAAGTCTCTCTCTCTCCCTCTCTCAGGCTGGGTTTTGGTTGCCAGTGCTGGTTATATTGAACAATGAGCTAATTCTGATGGTAGCTGGCTGGCTGCCAGCTCTCCCCCCTCCCCTCCCGTCCCCTCCTTACACATACACACTCCCCCTGCCTGCCCGCCCGCTCCCGCCCGCCTCCCCCCGCCCGCTGCTGCAGCGCCAGACTGCTTAGTCTGCAATAATCCGCAGCCCCACGTCCCCGCGCTGTCTGGGAGCCAGGGCAGCGACCGCCCCGCCGCCGGCCGCGCTCCGCCGGGCAGCGCCGGGGGCGGGGGGGGCGGTGGCGGCGTTCCTCCCCCCACTCTCTCGGCACCGCCGGTAACGCCC